>JACXGM010025817.1:0-15070 GCA_016801145.1 Umbra pygmaea | reverse complement strand
GTGTTGTGAAGTGATCAATATTAGCCTATCCTTTTATTAAGCATGGCCCAAACATAACCTATTGTTGAATTAACACAAACGTTGTTATTGAAAATAATAATATGTTGTCTTTAAAAATGTCTTTTTTTTTGGGGGGGGGGGGTATTTTTGACCTCAGTATTTGTTAAATCCTGGTTACGGCCTTGGACTCACTCTCACAAAATCACGAGGTTATGAATGCATGGTAATATTTTGCACTGTAGTCTAACATTAGAACGAGATTACTCTTCTTCAAATAAGCTTTCCTCTCCAGTTCTGCATTTCTGGGCATTTAAGTTAAGTGCCAACGGCACATGCATTTCAACATCACGTCTCCTGAAGTCCTCTAATTTTTCCTAATTAATGTCATCAACATATCCATGATTCATGGAAATGTTGCGTAAAACACAAAAAGCACATAGAATGCTGCGACTTGTACCTGTTCTATCCAAACACCTGACGCGCATTTTCAGTGTGCCAAATGTTCGTTCAATAAGGCTACACTGCGTGTTTGTGTGTTTTTGACTAAACAGCATTTTATGCACTTACTGGCATCATATATTCTGTCATCATTAACCATGTCTTTAACGGTGTGGTAATATTTTTCCTTCTAATTATGTATTGCAATAATAAAGAACTGCTGCATTTGTGTAGATGATAGGAGCAAAGTGTATTCGCGTTGTGCACACGCTACATTATGGTTAAGCATGCGCCCTTAAAATAGCATATTATGAATAACACGCCACTGACTTTTAACCAGGTTTTTCCTGGTCAGCTGCGGAATTGTTTTCGGGAACTGCAAGATAGCACCAGGGAACGTTTGCACCGGAACACGCCTCTTCTTTTTGCTGAACCACCCAACGAACGCAAGTTCATTCCCTAATTTACCGACGCGTGTCTGTGGAGGGAAAAGTCCCATATGCTTCGGGTGCAAGACAGGATACATGCGTTTGTGTAAAAAGTCAATTGCGCTGGGTGTAAGATAGGGCCCTAAGTATTAAACTAACAAGGAATCGCGCTGTGAATTAGCCCATCCGGGTTTACTGAAACATCTTCCGTTTTGACTGAAATGCCTTCCGGTTTTACTGAAACACCTCTCACACACTATAGTGAAATCCTTTCACACATTATAGTGAAACGCTCTCATATAACCAAGTGAAACACCTCTCACACACTATAGTGAAATCCTTTCGCACATTATAGTTATATATTAAAAATACCACTGTAAAAAGTAATCTTACTTTTTGGTTGTTTCAACATATTTTTCAAAGTAATTTCAACTGAAATATAGTTAAATCAACAAACATTTTTCATAATTTTTCATGTTTTCATGAAGTCGACTAATCAGAAAATTATGAGAAGTTGACTCCATGAGTAAAATTGCCAAGTGAAATATTCATATCATGTTGAGTCAACAATAATACTTGATAAAAAAAATACAAATTTAAATTGACTTAGCATTTTAAGTTGAACCCACGCAACAGGGTTACTTATTTTGCGAGTTGAGTCAACAAATTACTTTTTATAGTAGGGAGAACAAGTATTTGATACACTGCCAATTCTGCAGGTTTTCTTACTTACAAAGCATGTAGAGGTCTGACATTTTTATCATAGGTACACTTCAAATGTGGGAGACGGAATCCAAAACAAAAAATCCATAAAATCACATTATATGTTTTTTTAATTATGAATTTGGATTTAATTGCATGACATACGTATTTGATACATCAGAAAAACAAAACTCAATATTTGGTACAGAAACCCTTGCTTGTAATTAGAGATCATACGTTTCCAGTAGTTCTTGACCAGGTTTGCACACACTGCAGCAGGGATTTTGTCCCACTCCTCCATACAGACCTTTTCCAGATCCTTCAGGATTTGGGGCTGTCACTGGGCAATACAGACTTTCAGCTCCCTTCAAAGGTTTTCTATTGGGTTTAGGTCTAGAGACTGGCCAGGCCACTCCAGGACCGTGAGATGCTTCTTACGGAGCCACTCCTTAGTTGCCCTGGCTTTGTGTTTTGTGTCATTGTCATGCTGGAAGACCCAGCCACAACCCATCTTCAATGCTCATACTGAGGGAAGGAGGTTGTTGATCTCATGATGCATGGCCCCATCCATCCTCCCCTCAATACGGTGCAGTCGTCCTGTCCCCTTTGCAGAAAAACATCCCCAAAGAATGATGTTTCCATCTCCATGCTTCACGGTTAAGATGTTGTTCTTGGGGTTGTACTCATCCTTCTTCTATCTCTTAACATGGCGAGTGGAGTTTAACCATAAAGCTCTACTTTTGTCTCATCAGACCACATGACCTTCTCCCATTTCTCCTCTGGATCATCCAGATGGTCACTGGCAAACTTCAGACGAGCCTGGACATGCGCTGTCTTGAGCAGGGGGACCTTGCGTGCGCTGCTGGATTTAAATTCATGATGTCGTAGTGTGTTACTCACATAGTGTGTTTTCAATGAGACTGTGGTCCCTGCTCTCTTCAGGTCATTGGCCAGGTCCTGCCATG
This sequence comes from Umbra pygmaea, assembly GCA_016801145.1. Taxonomy (NCBI): domain Eukaryota; kingdom Metazoa; phylum Chordata; class Actinopteri; order Esociformes; family Umbridae; genus Umbra; species Umbra pygmaea. The sequence continues at coordinate 12,537 of JACXGM010025817.1, read as the reverse complement.
TAGTTCTGGTCTGATCCCTCACCTTCCTCATTATCGTTGATGCCCCACGAGGTGAGATCTTGCATGGAGGCTTAGATCGAGGGAGATTGACCATCATCTTGAACTTCTTCCATTTTCTAATCATTGCGCCAACAGTTGTTGCTTTCCCACCAAGCTGCTTGCCTACTGTCCTGTACCCCAACCCAGCCTTGTGCAGGTCTACAATTTTATCCCTGGTGTCCTTACTAAGCTCTCTGGTCTTGGCCAATGTGGAGAGGTTGGAGTCTGTTTAATTGAGTGTATGGACAGGTGTCTTTTATACAGGTAAGAAGTTCAAACAGGTGCAGTTAATACAGGTAATGAGTGGAGAAGAGGAGGGCTTCTTAAAGAAAAACGAACAGGTCCGTGAGAAATGGAATTCTTACTGGTTGGTAGGTGATCAAATACTTATTGTAACGAACAAGACTCAGGGACAGATATCCACAATATATATATTTATTTTGTAAGGAGCTTTCTTCTTAAAATGGTGCAGGCAGAGAATGGTCCGAAGGGTCAGGCAGAAGGGCTGTATACCGGGCGTGGCAGTCGAGGAGAGCTAGGGTTCTATACAGGTACTGGGTAGTCAGACAGGCACAGGTCGATACACGGGCTGGGTACTCTGGACAGGCACAGGTCGATACACAGGCTGGGTACTCAGGACAGGCACAGGTCAATACACAGGCTGGTCTTCTGGAAGGAGCAGGCTTGGACGGAATCGGGAGAACAGGCAGGAGTCAGTACACTGGATATAGTTTAGAGGAAGGCAGAAGTACAAAGGGGAATTCCGAAAAACAGGTAGATAAATCCAAAACGAAGGTCAGACCAATAGTTGCGAGCTTGAATAACAAAAGGCTTAGTACGTGATCCAGGGAAACAACAATACCTCACAATGAGTGAGAGACATTGGTTTGCTTAAATACTGTCAGGTAGGGAAACAGGTGTTAGTACTCCGGTGATTGGGACCGGGATATGGGGATGCGTTCAAGGCTATGGTGTTCTTGTGGGTTACCGTTTAGAGATGGTGCAGTGGATATTGTGGCGGAGCAGTCAGACGTTACAGAATCCCCCCCCCCACGGGCGGCTCCAGAAGCCCGGGAGGACCGCGAAGATGGGCAACCCCGGGAACGAGGCGCAGGGCTGGAAGGGTGGTCTCGATGAAAAGTAGCCACGAGGTCCGGATCGAGGATGTCCGATGCCGGCACCCATGACCTCTCCTCCGGGCCGTACCCCTCCCAATCCACCAAGTATTGCAACAGGCCCCGACGTCGTCGAGAGGCCACCAGCTCACGGACCGAATAGGCAGGATCACCCTCGATGTCCAACGGAGGAGGGGGCGTGCGAGAGGCCACGGGAGGATGCATGGGGCTGTAACGCACAGGCTTAAGCAGGGAGACATGGAAAGAAGAGGCCAGGCGATACTGACGTGGCAATAGTAGACGATAAGTAACTGGATTGATGCGTTTAACGAACTTAAATGGACCAATGTACCTGCGTGCCAGCTTCTGTGACGGGAGTTGATGACGGATGTCACGAGTGGACAGCCATACCCGTTGACCCGGTTGGAAGAGGGGAGTGGCACGACGCCTCCTGTCCGCTTGTTTCTTCTGGCTTTGAGATGCACGGACCAAGTGGCGGTGGGCAGTGTCCCACACCCGAGAGCTGCGCGTGAACCAGTGCTCCACGGCATCCACTTGAACAGGCTCGGTGTCCCACGGGAACAGAGGCGGCTGAAAACCCAGGACACACTGGAATGGAGTCATTCCCAGGGACGACTGTACCAGGGAGTTTTGGGCATACTCTACCCATGGGAGGAATCTGCTCCAGTCCTGGGGACGAGAGGAACACTGTTGTCTTAGGAACGTACCGATTACCTGGTTAAGCCGCTCCGTCTGCCCGTTAGATTGAGGGTGGTACCCAGAGGAAAGGCTGATCGAGACTCCAAGGCGGTTCCAGAAAGCCTTCCAGACTCTCGAAGTGAATTGCGGACCCCTGTCAGAAACGATGTCGTCCGGTACTTCGTATTGTCTAAACACATTTGAGAACACACATTCTGCCAGATCCAGAGCGTTAGGTAATTTGGGCAGAGGGATTAGACGACACATTTTCGAGAAACGATCGATAATGACAAGAATGGTAGTATGGCCGTTTGATGGTGACTTCGTTCAGTCCGCGATAGTCAATGCAGGGACGAAGACCCCCATCCTTTTTCTTCACGAAGAAAAAGCTGGACGCCGCAGGAGATGTCGATGGTCTTATGAAGCCTTGTCGCAGTGATTCCTTAACGTAAGTATTCATGGCCTCCTTTTCGGGCAGCGACAAGGGGTAGATTCTCCCCTTGGGATAGACAGCGTCAGGGATCAAGTCAATGGTGCAGTCCCATGGTCTGTGTGGGGGAAGAACAGAGGCCTTTTCTTTGGAGAAGACGGAGCGGTAACTGGAATAGTCATTGGGTATGTAGGTCGTGGGTTTGGGGTGGCACTCCTCCACAGAGGTGGCAAGGCAGGGAACTTTTAAACAGGTTCGTTGGCAACCCTGGCTCCAGGCGGTGAGTTCTCCTGTGAACCATGAAATGATGGGGTCGTGAGCGCAGAGCCATGGAAATCCCAGAATAAGCCTCTCCCGAGAGGAAGACAACACCAAGAACTGTATGCATTCTGTGTGAAATAATCCCACTCGAAGGTTGATAGGGCTGGTTTGATGGGTGATGTAACCGTCTCCGAGGGGCTGACCATCCAGGGCGTTAATCCTTAGAGGGAAAGGAAGAGCTATTAATTCGACCCCTAGTGTCTGTGCCTGGTCACAAGCAATAAAATTGCCTGCCGCACCCGAGTCAACTAAACCCTGGGTGGAGATGACCCTTTCCTTAACCGACAGGGTAACAGGTAAGTCAAATTGTTGTTTCATAGGTATTGCAGGAGGAACATCTCTTACCTGACCCTTGGAGGAGGGAGAAGATGTTCCGGATCTAGACGGGCGCACAGGGCAGGACTGGAGCAGGTGTTGTGCTCCCCCGCAATACAGACAGAGGTGCTCTCTAATCCTTCTTTGTCTTTCTGTAGGTGTCAGCGGGGATCGTCCCAGCTGCATGGGTTCAGGTTCGGATACGGAGCTGGGGTTCAAATGAGGTGCAGGCCCAAGACGAGGTGACCTGCTGTGGGTTTTGTCAGAGAGGAGATGGTCAATGGAAATTGACATGGAGATGTACTGGGCAAGGTTGGTCTGGTCCCCTCTACATGCCAACTCTGTCTGGAGTTCTTTAGACAGGCCTCTTCTATACACGGTCAGCAGGGCAGTTTCGCTCCAACCGCTGCCGGCGGCTAGAGTGCGAAACTCCATAGCGTAATCAGCTGCAGATCGTTTCCCCTGTCGTATGTCACACAGTTGATCACCTGTGCTGCGTCCTGTCAAGGGATGATCAAATACTTCTGTGAACAATTTGATAAAGGCCCGTTCGGAATTTAATTCCGGAATATTCCCTGCCCACAAAGCCGTAGCCCAATCCAGCGCCCTATCAGTTAACAGTGAGAGGTGGAAATCCACCTTGTGGCGGTCTGTAAGGAACTGGTTAGGATGGTGGTGGATGTATAATTCGCACTGCATTAGGAAGCCCTTACATTTGCCGGGTGCTCCGTCATATTTGTTAGGCATCGCAATATTTGGAGGAACGGGAGAAGGTACCTGTGGTCCCGGTGTTTGGGAAGGGAGAGTGGTCTGACGGAGCAGATATAATTCGTCTATCCTAGCCTCCTGTTTGGCCAGACGGGCGTTCACGGCAGCTGGATCCATCCTGTATCTATACGGTGAGGTATTCTGTAACGAACAAGACTCAGGGACAGATATCCACAATATATATATTTATTTTGTAAGGAGCTTTCTTCTTAAAATGGTGCAGGCAGAGAATGGTCCGAAGGGTCAGGCAGAAGGGCTGTATACCGGGCGTGGCAGTCGAGGAGAGCTAGGGTTCTATACAGGTACTGGGTAGTCAGGTCGATACACGGGCTGGGTACTCAGGACAGGCACAGGTCAATACACAGTCTGGTATTCTGGAAGGAGCAGGCTTGGACGGAATCGGGAGAACAGGCAGTAGTCATTACACTGGATATAGTTTAGAGGAAGGCAGAAGTACAAAGGGTGATTCCGAAAAACAGGTAGATAAATCCAAAACGAAGGACAGACCAATAGTTGCGAGCTTGAATAACAAAAGGCTTAGTACGTGATCCAGGGAAACAACAATACCTCACAATGTGTGAGAGACATTGGTTTGCTTAAATACTGTCAGGTAGGGAAACAGGTGTCAGTACTCCGGTGATTGGGACCGGGATATGGGGATGCGTTCAAGGCTATGGTGTTCTTGTGGGTTAACGTTTAGAGATGGTGCAGTGGATATTGTGGAGGAGCAGTCAGACGTTACACTTATCATGCAATAAAATGCAAATTGATTATACAATTTGATATTCTGGATTTGTTTTTAGTCTCCGTCTCTCACAGTTGAAGTGTACTTATGATGAAAATTTCAGACCTCTATATGCTTTGTAAGTAGGAAAACCTGCAAAATTTGCAGTGTATCAAATATTTGTTCTCCCCACTGTATATATATTATACATTATATATGTCTCGTAGCGTGGCCATTCGTCTGGCTTTAGGCTGGACAGCCAGGCTGCAGGTGCAGCCTTAAGCCTGATACTCATTTGTCCTTCTTTTGAGAAAATAACAAAAAGGTCAGCCTTTTGACACATTGCCTTGTTAGTTTAATACTTATTGGCTAAGAATGTGTGTCAAAAAAGCAGTGTCAAACTAAATAATTTCATTGGTTGCATTTTTGTGTAGTGACCTATCAACACATGGCTAATTTTAATATTCAAATGAGCCATGTGTTGATTCGCCACAACATGCGCTCACCGCTGTTGCTATCGTATAAAAAACAGTAAGAGTAGGAAAATAATAAATATAAAATAAAAGCACTATGTACAAGAGCAAAAACAGTAAGAATCCACAAACAACAGAACACAAATAGTAGCAGCAGTTGCACATGGGCAATAGATAGCACAGTGAATATGGAATGGTATTGCACAGTAATCTTTGCACATTATTATTATTATTGATGCTGAGCATTTTCACATATTAAAATTTAAAACAGGATCATACCAAACAAATATCTGTTTGCGTGTCCCTGTGTATACAAAGTGTCCTCCTTTTTGATGTAAAGGAAATGGCCACCCTAGTATCCCAGTAGAAGCGGCATTAAAACATGAAATAAAACACAAAAACTCTCTCAAACAACATCGTTGGAGAGGGCAGGACTTCAGAGAGTTATAGTGAAAAAATAAGAACAAACAAAAAAAGAATAAAAGGAAAGAAGTTAAAAAGCAAACTCAAAGGCTGGAGTAATGTAACAGGCAGCATGCAGCTTTCATGCACGTGCACTACTGATCATCTTAATGTATATATACATAAAAGCCTTTCACTTGTATGTGTGAGAGCTATTCAGTAGTGAATATAAGAGTGTTTCAATTGTATGTGTGAGAGTGTTTCACTTGTATGTGTGAGAGCGTTTCACTTGTATGTGTGAGAGCATTTCACTTGTATGTGTGAGAGCATTTCACTTGTATGTGTGAGAGCGTTTCACTTGTATGTGTGAGATCTTTTCACTTGTATGTGTGAGAGCGTTTCACTTGTTTGTGTTAGAGCTTTTCAGTAGAGAATATAGGAGCGTTTCACTTGTATGTGTGAGAGCTTTTCAGTAGTAAATATAAGAGCGTGTCACTTGTATGTGTGAGAGCGTTTCACTTGTATGTGTGAGAGCGTTTCACTTGTATGTGTGAGAGCGTTTCACTTGTATGTGTGAGAGCATTTCACTTGTATATGTGAGATCGTTTCACTTGTATGTGTGAGAGCTTTTCACTTGTATGTGTGAGAGCGTTTCACTTGTTTGTGTTAGAGCTTTTCAGGAGAGAATATAGGAGCGTTTCACTTGTATGTGTGAGAGCTTTTCAGTAGTAAATATAAGAGCGTTTCACTTGTATGTGTGAGAGCGTTTCACTTGTATGTGTGAGAGCTTTTCAGTAGTGTATACAGTGTTGGGTATAGTTACTTTTAGGAGTACTTTTTAGTTACTTGATGAGTTCACAAGTTTTGGGAAGTCCCTAATTAAGACAAAATTATCAGGTAAATGGAGTTTATTTCTTTACAGTGACCTATCAAACAAATAGAAAGAGTAAAGAACATATCAATCATGGTCACCATTAAGATATGAACTCCATTTACCTGATAATTTTGTCTCAAATAGGCACTTCCCAAAACTTGTGAACTCATCAAGCAACTAAAAAGTACTCCTAAAAGTAACTATACCCAACACTGAGTGTATATAAGAGCGTTTCACTTGTATGTGTGAGAACGTTTCACTTGTATGTGTGAGAGCATTTCACTTGTATGTGTGAGAGCGTTTCACTTGTATGTGTGAGAGCGTTTCACTTGTATGTGTGAGAGCGTTTCAGTAGTGTATATGAGAGTGTTTCACTTGTATGTGAGAGCGTTTCAGTAGTGTGTGTGAGCGAATAATCTTCCAGTTGTTTATGTGAGAGTGTTTCAGTAGTGTATGTAAGAGCATTTCACATGTGTTTGTGAGAGGTAATTCTGAATAATGTCCCTGACGGCCCCTCATAGTATCTTGTATTGTTCTCTGATATTACCATATCTAACTTACTGTGTTGAAGTATGGGGAAATAACTTTAATAACTCATTACAGTCACTAATTATCTTACAAAAAAGGGCTATACGTACCATACACAAGGTTGAATATCTGGAACATACAAATCCACTTTTTTCCAAGTCAAAGTTATTAAAATTACACCACCTTGTCAAATTCAATATGGCACAATTTTTTCAATACATACACAATACATTCCATTTTAGTCTCATCTGACCATAACATCTTCTTCCATGTGGCCTTAGAATCTTCAAGGTGCGTTTTGGCAAAGCTCAGTCATGACTGCATGTGGCCTTTCTTGAGGAGTGGTTTTATTCTTGCAACCCTCCCATACAAGCCAGATTTGTGGAGAATTTGCGATATTGTTGTTACATCCACACAATGACCACTCTTTGTCATGAATTCATGCAACTGCTTCAGTGTTGCTGTAGGCCTCTTGGTAGCCTCTCTGACCAGTTTCCTCCTGGCTCTTTCATCCAGTTTGGAGCGATGTCCTGACCCAGGGAGGGTCTGTGTTGTACCAAATACCTTCCACTTCTTAATAATGGACTTCACTGTGCTTCTAGGCACTAATAAAGCCTTTGAATTTTGTTTGTATCCATCTCCTGACTTGTGCCTGTCCACAACTTTATCCCGTAGATCTTTTGACAATGCCTTGCCACCCATAGTTGATTGTCTTCAGTTGCACTACCAAGGACTGAAATGCTTCAGGAAAAGCTTGTTTCGTGCTGAGCTAATCAAAATTACCACAGCTGATCACAGTTGAAAGTCAATTGGCTTTGTGTGCTATTGAGAACTTGATTAACTACACCTGGTTGGGTTTACAAGTTATATTTGGGAGGAGGGTGATTATTTTTCCAACTCAGTGATTCTGTTTTTTAATTTGAAATTTATTTTTTCTGTCAACTTGGTATTATATCTTTCACTTGGATATTATGAGTTCTATATACAGCTGAATGAAACAAAAACTGTCTGTCCATTTTCATTTCAGACTGCAGGGCAACAAAATGTGATTATTTTACAGGGGGGTGATTATTTTCTATACCCACTGTAAATTTATAGGTGGCAAAATGTCCTCATTTTTATGATGAAATTCATCTCATCAAACTGCTTGAAAACCTTTTTGGATTTATATACAGTTGTGTTCAAAATAATAGCAGTGTGTTCAAAAAAGTGAGTAAATTTCACAATCATTATAATAGCATTTATTTCCATACATGCAAATGCATTGAGAATGCTGCACAGTCTATTCCAAATCAAAACATGAAAAAGAATCTATCAAATTTGTCATTACTTTACCTAAAATTAAAGGAATGTTAGGCTGTTCAAATAAAAAGCAGTGTCTACATTTGTCTTTGAATACTCAAAACATTTACTGTATACACTAAAAATAGCTTGAAGATTTAGCCATCCTGTGAATCACTAAACTAATATTTAGTTGTATAACCTTGATTTCTGACAGGGTGTCCGCGGATCTTCTTTGCGGGAACTTCTTGCAGATAACTTGGCTTCACATATGTCGTCTTTTAATTGTTACACTACTCACAGGTAACTTTAGATCTTCTTTGATCACCCTGGAGCTGATCATTGGCTGAGTCTTTGCCATTTTGGCTATTCTTTGATCCAATGGTGAAATAGTCAGTCCCACATTGGGGGGGACAATGTCAGAGTGAGTTGTGGGAACTAATGTGTTGGCTCCTGCACACATTTTAATTTAGTGGGAATAATAGTAAAAACATGACATTTAATGTGTAAACATGTATTAGGCCTGTACATAACCAGGCATTATGTTCTTATGTTATTGTGAAGCAAACGTTAGACTCTCTATAATGATTCCAGCATCAGCATAAACTACATAGTCCCACTTAAATGACACGCAGCCAGTAATATGCCTTCTGAAAACATTAAAAAAATATATACTATTAGCTCTAAATTCTCACCGGCCACGTAATTAGGTACACCTGTTCAACTGCTCATTAACGCAAATATATAATCAGCCAATCATGTGGCAGCAAGTCGATACATTTACGCATGTAGATATGGTCAAGGTGATCTGCTGAATTTCAAACCAAGCATCAGAATGGGGAAGAAATGTGATTTAAGTAATTTTGAACGTGGTCTGGTTGTTGGTGCCAGACGGGCTGGTGTGAGTATTTCAGAAAGTGCTGAGGAGAATTGCCAGATTGGTTCGAGCTGATAGAAACGCAACAGTAACTCAAATAACCACTCATTAGTTACAACCAAGATACACAGAAGAGCACCTCTGAATGCACAACACGTTGAACATTGAAGCAGATGGAATACAGTAGCACAAGACCACACTGGGTGCCACTCTTATTAGCTAAGAACAGGAAACTGAGGCTACAATTTGCATGGGCCAACCAAACTTGGACAATAGCTGGAAAATTCAGAAGGTAGGGTCAGAATTTTGAGTAAACAACTGTCTATAAACGGTACATGCTGGTGGTGTAATGGTATAGGGGATATTTTCTTGGCACGCTTTGGGCCCCCTAGTACCAATTGAGGATTGTTCAAATGCCACAACCAGGGTTCAAAATTAGTATAATTCTCCAGCTGGTAAAATATGCAGGTGGCTGGTAGATTAGCTTAAATCACCAGCCGAAAAAACAATAGTAATGTATTGAGTGGCTGTTAAAGTATGAACATTTACTAGCTGTTTGGCTTGTGGAAGAAAAAGTTTATTTGAACCCTGGCCAAAGCCTACCTGAGTATTATTGCTAACCATGTCCATACCTTTATAACCACAGTGTACCCACCTTCTAATGGCTGTAACACTTAACTTCCCACGAGATAAAAAGACAACTACAGTTTATTGTAGAACAGGTTAGAATAACAAACCCAGACTCAAGGTGAAGGTACCAAGGACAATCCAAAAAAACAACACTGGATAAACAATGTCTAGGTCAGGCCAGAATGCTGATCCAAAAGATATACAAAGGTACATAGGACAATCCAAAATCACAATACTGCTTAAACAAGGCAAAGGTCAAAACCGGAATAACGATAACAAAATAGAATGCTCAGAATGGAAGTGTAATACTCACAATACCTCGAAAAGAGGCAATGGAGTGTGTGTGTCTTATATATAGCAGAAGTGAGAGCAGGTGTACTGAATTCGGATGATTGAGTCCGGGTTATGGGACATGTAGTTCTGAGAAGGCAATACCAGGGAAGCTGTAGTTCACAGGAAGATGAACTGGAAAATGGGAATTGTAGTTCGATCAGTCCAGGAAGGAGGAACGGGAAACGTCACAGAACCCCCCCCCTTCAGGGCGCAGCTCCAGAGGCGCCTAACAGCGGACACGCCACAAGACCCCAGGCGGTAGAAGACCCGGGCAGGAGACAGCATCTGCAGAAACCAGGTCAGTAGAGGTACACTAGGGCGAAGCAGACGAACCGACCAGGCAGGCGGAGGGAACTCCGGCGGACCGGATGGCGGAGGCAACAGCTGCGGACCAGAAGGCGGAGGCTCAGCAGGGCAGAGCAGACAAGAAGACCAGGCCGGTGGATGGAGCCATGGCGGACCGGAGGGCGGAGGCAACAGCAGCGGAACGGAGGCATGAAGAATCAACGGTGGGCCGGATGGCGGAGGTAGCAGCCGCAGCAGACCGGAGGGACTAGGAACCCACGGAGGTCCGGAGGATGGAGGCAGCAGCGACGGGCCGTAAAACTGAGTCCGGCCAGGCGGAGGTCCGGCCGAGCCAGGCAGAAGCGAAGGACAAGGCGGAGGCCAGGCAGGCGGCACCAGTGGCAGGTTCCGGGCCGAAAAAGGCGGAGTCAACGGCCCCGCGGGAGGTGGCCAGGCCGGAGGGGGCCCGGAGGGCCAAGGCAAAGACGGACCAGGCACCGGAACCACAGTAGACACAGGAACCTGGAAGAACATACACAAACAGACACAGACAAACAGACACAGAGGGGCACAGATACCGGGGCAGGCATAGACCCGGGGACAGACTCCGGAACGGGGACAGGGGCAGACACTGGCATGGGGACAGGGTCAGCCAATGGCACTGGGACAGGGGCAGCCAATGGCACTGGGAGAAGAGCAGGACATAGCACTGGATGAAGAGCAGGATAAGGCACTGGGAGAGGAACAGGACAGGGCACTGGAAGAAGAGCAGGACAGGGCACTGGGAGAGGAACAGGACATGGCACTGGGAGAGGAGCTGGACATGGCACTGGGAGAGGAGCAGGACATGGCACTGGGAGAGGAGCAGGACATGGCACTGGGAGAGGAGCAGGACAGGGCACTGGGAGAGGAGCAGGACATGGCACTGGGAGAGGAGCAGGACATGGCACTGGGAGAGGAGCAGGCAAAGGCACTGAGAGAGGAGCGGGCAATGTCATAGAGACTGGTGCAAACAATGGCACATAAGCAGACACCAGCTCAGGAACTAGGGCAGGCTCGTGGACAGGGTTAGGTACCAGGGAAGGGTCATGGTCAGGCAAGGGCGCGGTGACAGGCAAGGGCACAGTGACAGGCAAGGGCACGGTGACAGGCAAGGGCACGGTGAAAGGCAAGGGCACGGTGACAGGCAAGGGCACGGTGACAGGCAAGGGCACGGTGACAGGAGCAGACAATGGCAATGGGACAAGGGCAGGCACAGACCCAGGAACTAGGGCAATCATTGGGACTGAGTCAGGCATTAGCAAGGGGACTTGAGGAGGAACAAGGAAATGCTCTGGCTCAGGGACAAGGGCAGGCCTGGGGACAAGGCAAGGTTCGGGCTCGGGGACAAGGCAAGGCTCAGGGACAAGGCAAGGCTCAGGTTCGGAGACAAGGCAAGGCTCAGGTTCGGAGACAAGGCAAGGCTCAGGTTCGGAGACAAGGCAAGGCTTAGGTTCGGAGACAAGGCAAGGCTCAGGTTCGGAGACAAGGCAATGCTCAGTGAGCCTTTCTAGTGGTCTGGATGAGACCTCTCGTTGCAGGGAACCGTAAGCGGGAACAGCGGCCTCTGGTGGCCGGGAGGCCTGAGCATAAACAGCGGCCTCTGGTGGCCTGGACAAGGTGGAGACCTCTGGTGGCCTGGACAAGATGGAGACCTCTGGTGGCCTGGACAAGGTGGAGACCTCTGGTGGCCTGGACAAGGTGGAGACCTCTGGTGGCCTGGACAAGGTGGAGACCTCTGGTGGCCTGGACAAGGTGGAGACCTCTGGGTGTATAGAGCCTTGAGCGGAAACAGCGGCCTCTGGTGGCCGGGAGCCTTGAACAGAAACACCGGCCTCTGGTGGCCGTGAGGCTTGAGCAGAAACAGAGACCTCTGGTGGTCTGGGCGTGGTGGAGACCTCTGGTCTGGAAACTTGGTTGACCTCTTCTGGTCTGGAAACTTGGTTGACCTCTTCTGGTCTGGAAACTTGGTTGACCTCTTCTGGTCTGGAAACTTGGTTGACCTCTTCTGGTCTGGAAACTTGGATGATCTTAGCTGCCCGTGGAGCGGATACACCGGACGCTTGTGGCCGTGGAGCGGAAACACCGGCCTCTTATGGCCGTGGAGCGGAAACACCGGCCTCTTCTGGCCGTGGAGCGGAAACACCCCAAACCCTTACAGAAGGGGTTTCCTTTTCCTCTTCGTCAGACGACTCTGACCCACTTATAAGGTCGGGCATCTCCTCGTCATTGCTCTCTTCATATATACGGCTCAGATAGGCGGCCCACCAGTGAAACGAGGAGTCAGCCATAGTGGGAGACAGGCAGGCCGCCATCTTGGAACTGGGGCTGTTAGTAGCACTCTGGGGACTCTGGGCGGCCATCTTGGGACTGTGGGCGGCCATCTTTGGATTGGGGCTGGCAG
>JACXGM010025816.1:0-15143 GCA_016801145.1 Umbra pygmaea | reverse complement strand
TGGCTGACTACCAGACTTGCTGAGTGATTGTCTGGCTGACTACCAGACTTGTTGAGTGACTGACTTGCTGACTACCAGACTTGCTGAGTAACTGACTGGCTGACTACCAGACTTGCTGAGTGACTGAGTGACTGACTGGCTGACTATCAGACTTGCTGAGTGACTGATTGGCTGACTACCAGACTTGCTGAGTGACTGAATAGCTGACTATCAGACTTGCTGAGCGACTGACTGGCTGACTACCAGACTTGCTGAGTGATTGTCTGGCTGACTACCAGACTTGCTGAGTGATTGACTGGCTGACTACCAGACTTGCCAACTGGCTGTATGGCTGTATGGCTGACTGGCTGATAAGACCAGTCATGAGTGGTGAGGAAACTATGCATTGACAAACTACACAAATAAATGAATCTGTTGATTGTGGTGTGGCTGATTCTCAGTCTCCAAATCATTGCCTGTGATTGGTTTGTATCAAAGTTGCATTTTGTCATTTGTGAAGATATTGCTTGATGCTAAACTAGATAGACACAGTAATGGACAAGGGCAAGCTGGGAGATACAAACCACACAACAAATAATACTTACCACACACACACACACACACACACTTTGAAAAACTGTCAGCTGCTCAGGGCTCTGTGATATCCTGTTAAACACACAGTATTTCCAGGCTGTATTTCAGTCTGCTCTGTCAGATACCATTACACTCACAATGAGGCAGAGAATAGATGTGTGTGTGTGTTTGTGTGTGCATCTCCACGTGGATGTGTGTACTTTTGTTCGGGAATGTTTGTGTGTTGGAAAAAGGCAAAGATGCATTCCAGGAAAGGCTCTCCTGAAACATATCTCAATCCCCAGGGTGTGATTGGTTCTGACAGGGTGATCACCTCACTCAGGTTGATGTGTGATTGGACGGCTGACACTGACCCCGACCCATTGACATTCATGTTAATTCCAGCAGAAATCCAGTTTGCTGTAATTCGTCACACAAGTGAAGGCTGAGTAACTCGTTCTTGTTTAAGAGGAGATGGAGGGAGAGCCAAAGAGAGGGAAGGAGGGAGAGAGAGATGCGGAGAAAAGAGAAAACAAGAGTGGGATGTGTGTGTGAGAAGGTGGGTTTAGAGCTGAAGGGGGCCTGGGCAGGAAGCCAAGGAAAAACCTGCTCACGTTCATTATGCCAAATGTCTTTTCCATTCCATCATAGCCATTTCTCATCATCCTCTTTTTTTCACCCTCTACCTACCTATTGTTCATAGGTCTTACACTGACGTTTGTCATCCCACAAACTGACATTTATTTTGGAGAATGATTTTTTATTTGTTTGTCAGCTGTTCGATTTTCTTGATGAGAAATGGGCCCGTATAATCTGTGACGGCCAGAGGAGGAGTGGCTTCTGGAATTTCAGTGTGTTGACATTTTACCAGGCCCAATCCTCAGTTTTTTCTAACAATCTAGAGGCAGGGTGTCTGCTTTGTTTTTGCCTCATCAGCCATTGCCGTTATGTTAGTGGTTATAGGCCATGATTTAAAGGAACGTTTCAGTATTTAGGGTCAGCTCAGCTATATTCTAATCTAAATGCTGTGATTGAAAAAATCTAAAGATTGATATTTAGACACCGTTCTTGAATAGGAATATGGAAGCAGTGAAAATTATGTTTTCAATGACACATTTGACACAATTACTTTTTGACAATCTACAGACCTGCACAATGATACTGAGAGCTTTTAAGCTTGAAAAATAATGTAGTTGGGAGGTATTGGAGCCATGTTGGTGTTTATCTTGATCCCCTCAGCTTAGAATGTCTGAAAGAAATTGAGTTTTTCAAAACTGATTTCATTTAAAATGACATCATCAGAAATCATTATCACAGCATTTAGACCAAGAATTGGTCCAGAATTTTCCAGCTTATCTTTTTAGAAGGCTTACGGTGATAAGCAACACCTGACCAAAGGATGTGAGTGGAGATTCCAAAAAGATCACGTTGACGGTTGGTAACAGTGTGAAAGAAGGCTTATCACTATGACCTGAGCTTCAATCAACATCTGATTTCAGCACATGAGTATGTTGCTGTCTAATAGAAATCTTCTTATCTACTTAATTTGGTCTAAAACTATTGAGTGGCATTCTGCTTCGAAGTCATGAAGCAAGTCATGGCTGCCCCTCATGTTTGAAACCCCCAAAGCAGAACCCCCCTGTGGACATCTGAGTCAGAGTGTGGACATGTTAGAGAGATGACCTTCCCGTACCTGTCAAAGTCTCCATTGCAAAGTGCCCTGACTGGAATGGTGAATGACTGCCAGACTGGGTTCAACGTATTTTTCACCACCTCTGTTTTATGGCATATAGTGAACCTGGAGAGAGAGAATGGAAGGAGTTAGTCAGGTAAAAAACAAAAAAAAAGAAAGGGAGAGGGGAAATAAACATAATTGAAAAAGAAAAAAATACAAACCAGAAGACAGACTATTTATTGTGTCGAAAACAATGGCAGCTTGATAATAGCAAAGTTGAATCATTGTTTTTTGTTTACTGACATGGCTGTCCAAACGAAGCTGCGCGTCTGGCTTTAAAGCCTCTTCTCTTTCTAATGTTGGCTCCCTCCTTCGCACAGGTGCTATGGATATTTGCATGATGTTTTGACACAGAAGTGTACCCCAGTTCTGCTTGAGCAGATTCGCTGCATATTGTGAGTTAGTTTGCCGGTGTTCTTTTATCCTGAGGCCTGGGATTTATTTACTCTCACCTCATTGCCTTGAGGTCTGTCAGCCATTAAAACAGCATGTTCCCTTCAGTTGGAACTGCCAGGTTTCTGTGAGTGTGTGTGTGTGCTGTGTTCCATGCTAATTTGACCAGCTCTACTACACACACTGTAACAGATGTGGCCACTTTCTGTCTTTCCACTTTAAGGAATGCCTGAATAAAGCAAAAAGGATAACAAACTGCCTAACAAAGTACTTTCTATCAAACCAGGCCTTCAATAGGCTGACACCCATCACTCAAATGTCTATGGAACAGCAGAGTGCACTCTGGGAGCCTGTTAAGGGATGGGGAGGTGTTGGATAGTGCAGCACCTCAGTTTATAGCAAACAAACCCACACACACAAACACACTTCAATTCTGCACTTGCAGGAAGACTGTAGAAATGGGTGGGTTGTACGGGCCCTGACGGGTTTGACTCAGACCTGCTGGTGTGTGGTGCTTTATTTATTTATCCAGAGGCCTGTTTGTGTGTTTTCTCTAATTGCATTCTCCACCGTGCCAAATCTCAAGCGCATCCTTCGTCACACTGCAGAGAACAGTTAAACTGTCTGATGGGTAACGGATAGGGCTTACTTTGGTGTACTTGGCACCACCGGAGTTCTAATGAGTAACCAAGCGTTTGTTACGTTGTCAGGCCTTCAGCACCTGCAAATGCACGTCCTTAATTGGATCGAATGAGCCCAGGCTCCTTTCCTGGTGTTCCGTTTGCCACAAGCTGGGCTGGCGTTGGCGTGGGTGTTTTTTCGTTTGGAGCGAACGTCTGAAGGTGAAAGAGCTGCTGATCCGGCAGCATCCCTGCCTTTCTCCGGTTCACGCTTACACAGTGACCCCCTGCGGAGCACGCGCTCTTTCATTCTCCTCACCCTTATTCTTTGTACACCCCCTCTATCACTGTCTCCCCTGGGCTACCAGGCAGTCCTCTCCCTGTGCACACTCCACCTGCATCGTATGTCCTATTCTGAATGAGTGGAACTCTTCTGTTGAAAGGCTCTACTGAAACACTCTACCCAAGGCTCTGAAATGTCAGCTTGGAGAGGCATCATGGAGAGGCATCTTGCACTCCTCAAGGTTCAGCTTGGAAAGTGTTTCTAGTTCTGTTACAAAAGCCTCCTATGGAAGACATGTCACTTTCTGTCAGATAGCTTTGCAACAGACACAACATGATCCCAGACTGTCAGTGATGGCGGAGACTTACGTTCCGTCTTCATTGCTCCTGTAGAACACCATGAAAGGGTCTGACTTGCCAAAGAAGTCTTTCTTGTCCAGTTTGTTGGCACAGAACTGCATTGTCGCACTGTCCTTTGGGGTGATGCAAAGTTGGAGTGAGAGGTAGAGAGAAGAGAGAGAGAGAGGATTGTAGAGACAAAAAGAGAGTATGTTAACCCTCAGGGATTTAGATATGAGATATGAAAACCCTGTGTTTGCTGTGTTTACTGGTAACAGGGGTCTCCTTGTCAAATCAAAGCTAAATGTATTTGCATTCTGCTGTTATGTTCAATGTTGTTGTGGTCCTATTTTCACAAGTATACTATAAACTGAATAGCGCTTTTTCAGATTGTGAACCTTATTCTCACATAGTGTCTACACATATGTTTCGGATCACAATACATATTCAGATAAAGTATTGGCCTTTTACAGTGCAATCTTCATAATATTTCAGATATGATATTCAAATGGTTGTCTATGAAATAGCTACATGTAATGAAGATAAGCAAAAAAAAAACATGACTAACGCGATTTGTTGAGCTTTATCTTAAATGAGAATAAGGTTATGTGTTTGTAGTATCTGACTGGTGTCTGAAAGGTCCTTGGTTCTAAATCCCCCAAGGTGAATGTACTGTTGTTCTATCACTGAGCAATGTATTTAAACCTAATTGATCCTTCTCTTCCTGGAATATCCTCTAGGTCAGTGCTTAATATGAAGGGGATCCTGCCGGAACAGGATCCTGGACCTCTCAGAAATTGTGAGATTTGTTCGGGGACCTATTTTGGCCTGATCCGCTGGCTCTCAGGCATGATATGTCTACTTCCATCACTGTTTGCCGTCGTTACCGTAAACATCCTAATAAAAGGGATAAGAGTTCAATGAAGTTACCAATTCTACTATATTGTTAGCCAGGCATACACTCTGTATGTTTAGCACCGTGTCTATGCCTAGCTTTTCATATATCCTTTGTGCAGCAGTAATATAAGTTCTGTCAATTACTCCGCACATTATGGGCATCCGCATGTTTACAGGGGATGTGATTAAACATCTTGAATCCTCATCCTGCATTCTGGCCTGCCTTCCTCACCATCGAAAACACTATAACATTTTAATTATTCAAACAAGTATTAGGAAAATATGTAAACTTGTTTGTTCATAAAGAAATTGAACTAGTTTATATGCATTTTCTATGGGTTTGAGTTCTGAGATTCCCCAGAACAACACTGCAACACTTTTTCCAGGACTGTGTTGTCTTGATTCGCCAGTGTCAGCATAGTGAATAGGCTACTGAACTTGAAACAAACCGTGTTGATATTGTTGGAAAAACAAGGTCATTTTTTTACTGTACAGACTATCATTATTATTGATGATTTTCATAACTATCCTGTTCAAATTTAAAAAACAAAGCTCTCAGTTAAAAACAAAGCGTTGGTTTTATTGACAAAATGCTACATAGCTGTGCAAGTCAGCGTGAAAATACTTAGGGCTGGACCAAAAAAATCCAGAGCTAAAGTGAAGGTCTCTACTTGGCTACCAGGCTGTTTTAGTTCTAGGTATATACAGTTGTTCCCATGGTTGATTTTTGTGAATGGGTCTGGCTTAATTCCCGGGAAAAGTGCTGGTGATGATTTTAAAGCAGCAAATATGGGTTTGCTACTACTTCCTCTTTCAGAAACGTGCTTATAAAGCTATGAAACCTATTTCTTGACATTTAAACAATTAGAAAAAAGCGATAAATAAAACATAATCTTTCTCTACACAATGTAGTGTTTTGTTACACACAAAAGCAACACCTAAAATTCTCAACAGTTATCAAAGAAAGAACTGTGATTGCCACAATTCCTGTTGAAATGGGAGTAAGAAATAAAATTATTAAAATCTTTATACCATTACTATTTTTATATAATGATGGCATAAGTGCATGAAAGGGATTTTTTATTTATTTAGAATCCTCAAGGAAATGCATCGATTCAAGTAAAAAAAACATTGGCTGTTAAATTTCTTAATTTGCGCTTCGTTGCCTGAATGAATACTGGATATTTTTTCTTACATTATAGACCCCTATGGTGTGCTACCCAGTGGGAAGGTTGTAGCTGGGGATACATCATCTTTACCGTGATGGATGCAGACTAACACAGTAGGCTAATGGGAAAGGGTGCTGCGTTGTTTTCCTCTTTTTTTTATTTGTTCCGTTACCTCTGAACTTGACGGATTCTTCTCACTCAGGTGGGCCTATATGTTCCTGGGACCTTCGAATTTACGAATTAAGCAATGCCTTAGGTCATTGCTGCAAATATGACTTGGTTCCTAAACAATTTGCCTATCAAAAATGAGAGCAGAAAATATTGGAATCCCTACAAACAATTTTGAACCTACCCTATACCTTAGGGTATACATATTAAAAGAACAGTCCAGACCCCTAAACACCCCAGAATCGTTGTGCCGGTTATGTTTCCAACATGACAGTCACTAAAAATACCTTCTCAATGCATTCTGTAGTTCCCAATTTGGCCACTGTATGTTTCCAAATTGTACCTTTGGTAACCTATTTGGTCATTGTAGTGAATTTGGAAAATGACAGCTAGATTCAGGGGAGATGTTCAGTTGACTCCCTGATCTCAATCTGTCGCCTAAATGTTGTTATTTGGTGGATAAAACTTCCCTAGTGGTTTAGAGAATATCACGTATTGTATTCTTCCTTTAAATGCATAGATAAATAAAAAGAGCTGGAGAGGGATTTTGTTTTCTACAATGGCTAGTGCAAGTGACAAAATTTATTTATTTTCCCATTTTTCTCCTATCATGATGTAGACTGTCCTGCAATGCAGTGACTTAGCCCACTACGCCACGCGTAACACATTTTAAAGTGTTAATAAATGGTAATATACAACTATAGCTACGTATTTGAGCCGGAATACAAAGAGGCAGAAATACAGCCAATTTGGTCTTAAGTAGGGGCTTCCCAAAATGTGTGTGTTACTCAGAAAAGTACCTTTACTCAAGTAAATGTCCACCTCTGGTGGAAACTGCCCGGCAATTGCAACAGAGACAGAAAGTTTTGTAAAGAGTGGGACGGCTCAATTTTTGCTTTCAGCCATCTCCAACCAAGAAGGTGATTACTATCTTTGTTAGATCATCCAACTTTCACATGGACCGATGTGTATGGAAACCATAAATGTATCCCAAAAAGTGGACTGGATATACCAGTCGTGTCCAGATGGTCTAGCACTAGCAGACCATCAGGTTAGCATTATCTACATTGGATTTGTTTGTGTATATAATTAGATGAACGTGATGTAAAAGAAATATAATAAGTGACAGAATATTGCCTTGAGAGTTATTGAGAATTATTGACCAATTTACCACAACATTACCATACAATGAAATGTCTAAGTAGCTCAACAATGCATTATCTTGGGACAAAGCATGTGGTCAGTTGAGCCAATTGTAACCGATTAGCATCCCATATGTCTCATTTGTTTGATCAAATACTTGGATAAACACGGCATAAAAATAAAAATAATTGGTCATAAAATATTGCTCAGTCTGTTTAGAGCAAGGTAGGTTGTATAACTCTCGATTGACTTGTTGAGAATTATTTTGTTTTATTTTATACGATTTTACCATAAATGTTATGCTGGCCACAGGATTAGCCTATGTTAATAATAGGCCACAGGATTAGCCTAGGTTAATAATAGGCCACAGGATTAGCCTAGGTTGGGTGTCACTGGAAGCTGCTCTAGCTGAAGCCAGGCAGTGTTCTTGGGGTAATTTGGGCACTCGCATGGGTGTATCAATGTTTGTGTATATACTTGGATAAATGCAATGTAAAATAAAAAATAGTGGGTCACAGAATATTGCTCAGTATGTGTGAATTGGAGCTAGGTAGGTGGTATAGACCCAAAGCACTTTACATAGTAATGGGGGGAAACCCACCTCATTCATCACCAATATGTAGCAACCACTTCCATACACAGTCACACATATTCAAAGTACACACCCACTTCCATACACAGTCACACACACAGAATCCCATTCACTTTGGTGATGCAGGGCAGCCATTTTGCACCAGAATGCACACCACATATCAGCTATCAGGTGGAGAGGTGAGTACTTATATATGCCAATTAGGAATGTGGGGGATTATTAGGCGGCCATGCTTGAAATGAGGCCTGGTTGTGAATTTGTCCATGACACCGGGATTAACACCTCTACTCTTAGGAATAGTGCCATGTGCTCTTTAAAGGAACACTCCACCCCTCAAACACCTCAAAATAATTTTCATCACTGGCAAAATGTTTGAAACTACAGAGGGGGAGGGGGGCTCAGTTGACTTCCTGGGTTGTTTATGTCACAACCCTGAATCGAGTTAATGAAACTGCATACTTTATGTGGGAATACTACACATTGCATTCTTCCTTAAATAGCTATAGATTTTTATAAACAATGGCGAAAAGTGAGGAAATACCTAAAGAGCTTGACAATATCAACTTCAATCAAGTATTATTGATTGGTAATACCCCACCATATATTTGATCTGGAATGCAGGAAGAAATATGGGAAGGGATCCTGCCCAACTTTATCGCTCTCAATGGCAACCAGAGCTGGGCATAAATACAGTAATAGATTACTTTTCTATTCACAACTTTTGGAAGGTTCCTCTCTACGACCAAAATGTCAAGGTAAAAGAAGTTCATAACGTACCAGTGAGCTATGAAAAATGAAAACCTTCAATTGGAACAATGGGAAACATTCTAAAAGTACAGAACTGCATTTACCTGGTCATTAGTGTCTTACTGAGGAACATCCCAAAAGTTGTGAACTCAGCCCAACCCAGAAAAGTAATCTATTACTGTATCTATGCCCATCTCTGATGGCAACAGAGACAGAAAGTGTTTTGTTGTAAAGAGTGGGACAAGGATACATTTTTGCTTTCAACCCTATGTAGCCAAGAAGATGATTACATCTGTTTTTTAGATGAACCGAGTCTCTACGCGGTTCATCTAAAAAACAGATGTAATCTGGACCGAGGTGTTTTGGAAAAAACAGCCTGGCCCAGCCATAGGACCAAACTATCACAGGTAAGGAACTGATTAGCATTATCTGCCTGGTATATGTAGCTACATGTGATTGTGTACATACTTGGAGGAACAGATGTAAAATGAATAAAATGCCTCAGAATACTGCTAACTGTTCTATTTGGAGCCAGGGTGCTTGTATACTTTTTGGTGGAAATGTTTGGAATTAACAACAAAAATATGAGTTATAGTAATCGGTGAGTAGCTAAATGGCTATCAGCTTCCTTTTATGGGGTTTTATTTCAACCACTCAGCGTTCTTGGTGGTAGCCATTAGCGCCAATGGACCTAGTTATGATTGTATAAATACTTGAAGGAATGGACATAAAATGAAAATTAATTGGTGGCAGTTTCTAGTTAGATCTGTACCTAATGATGTGATGTAGGGCATATACCCCTGGGACGATATTGTGCCCTGTATGAAATATTACAAATTGCAGTGTATCATTTGTAGCTAGTAGCCAAGGTCTTATGCTAAATTTGACATGACGGAAGTAACTCGCAATGCGCAGATGCATAGTTTGCATTGAATTCTGGGTTTTGTGGTATTTCAAGTGAAATCCGGTTTAGAAGCGCATGAACTGTAGAGGTGGGGTAAAGTCTGTCTGTAAAGTCTTGTCTGTTTTCGCAAGAAATGGCAGAAAAAGCACAGTATATGACATTAATCAGTCTAGGGAAACGTTTTTAAATACTTTATAAAAAATGTTTTATTTACTCTGGAGCATTCCTTTAATGACCACACAGTCAGGATACCTTTTAAACATCCCATCCGAAAGACCGCACCATACGCAGAGCAGATGTCCACATCACTGCTCTGGGGCATATATAACTAGCTAACTAGCGAGCTCCAAACAAAGTCAGTTGACTTGGGAGTAGCTCTCAAGATAACATCGGAGCTGTATTTGTCACAGGTGTTGATGGGGCGCTCACTAGCTAGCTGGCTAGCTAGCATGTATTTTTGTGTTTGTGCATATTGTGTGATAATTGCAACTTCATTTCAAAATTAATTTGTTACAGATTTTTGTACAATCTGTACCTGCTGAGGCAAGATAGGGCATGTAGCTCTCGGCAATATTGTCACCCGTTGTAAATGTTACCAGTTACAGTGAATTGCTAGCTAGAAGACAACGGCCTTGGGCTACATTCAACGTCACTGGAAGTTTGAATTCGGGACTTTGTGGCATTTCAAATGCAAACTTATACAGAAGCGGCCGAAAGCAGTACTCTCAATCTTTCCAGAAGAATTTGCAGTAACACAATTGTATATGACATTATTAATCTATGATACCATTTGTAAGTACTATATTAGGAATTTAATTTACTCTGGATTTGTCTTTTAGGTGACTTACTGTATATGCCTTTTTATCTATTACAGTAACCTGGGAAAATCAGAGAACACCTACAGTATGAAATTAAATAAAAAATATAGCAATAAGGCAATGGCTCTGAATTGTTTTCTACATGCATAAGAATATCCATATCTACTGTTAGGGCAAAAAAATAAAATAATTAAAAGCTAAAATCAAGTTGGATAATTTCAGGGGTTGAATTTTAGGGTCACTAAAAGTAAAATAAGATGAAAGCGCCATAGCATAAAAACAAGCTGAAACCCTCTACACTATATTCACATGTAGTTCGCTAAACATCATTGAACATTTGTTTGAAACTATGTTTGTTCAGAGAAAAAAAAGTTTTGGGTCACAAACAGCAATGTAGGTTTGGTGCTAAGAGTGTTATTGTCATGGAGAAAAAAATAAACTCCCCAATTAATGTGAAGTATAGTGGTGGATATACAGTATGATGTTGCAGGGTGTCATTATCTTCAAGTTCCAGGGAACCTAGTTAGGTTCCTTTAAATAAGAACCAAAATCTATGTATATGCCTCTGCAGAAAAGTCTAACAATGTATTCAAGTTGGATGATCAAAAGCATTCCTGAAAATTCCCACAAAAATGTCTTACTGATTACTTCATAACAATATTGCAATGGCCATCCCCTAAAACCCATTGAAAGCCTGTGGGGCAAGCTGAAAAGAAGACTTATGCAAACAGAACTACGAAGTATCTGGAGAGATTCTGTGTGGAAAATGGTCTCAGATCTTGTTATGCGCTCTTTCACCTCATCAAACATAACAGGAGGTGACTCATTGCTGTTATCTTGGCAAAGGGGAGAGTGCACAATGTACTCAAAATAGAGGTGTCGATAATCATGACATGTTATTGCAAAACACATTTCATTTTTTTTCCATAAATAAAGGTAAAATTTCTGTCATATATTCAATTTAAGATCAACAGATAAACAACAACATTTCCAAACAACATATTCTTGTTGATTTTAGGTGCCCAATAATTCTGAGGAGCCAACCTACTTTTGGACTCCTACAACAGTATACAATGGGAACAATACAATATATATATTTTTTTGCCTACTAAACATCACACTTCTTTAATTTACTTAAAAAAGAAGTCTGGGACTTTTGTTATTATCAAAATATTTCCTTTAAACCTCCCATTTTGGTCTGGATGTCAAGGTTCTAGCCATGGCAGAGGGTTGATTGGTGTCATAATTACTGAGCTGTTTCGTGTGCTCTGTATCTCACGGAAACTAACACTGACATCATCATCATCCAATAGATCGTCTTGTCTCTGTCCCAACTATCCACAGCTGGTAATTTTTCTCTTATTAGTACAGGTATATATCCCTTCTGGTGTGTGTTTTCATTGTCGTGCAATGTCTCCTGTACGTGTTTGTATACACTGAACAAAAATATAAATGCAACACTTTTGTTTTTGTGCCCCATTAATTAGGAGCTGAACTCAAAGATCTAAGACTTTTTCTATGTACACAAAAGTCCTTTATCTCTCAAATATTGTTCACAAATCTGTCTAAATCTGTGTTAGTGAACACTTCCCCTTTGCCGAGATAATCCATCCAACTCACAGGTGTGTCATATCAAGATGCTGATTAGACAGCATGATTATTGCACAGGTGTGCCTTAGGCTGGCCACAATAATAGGCCACTCTAAAATGTGCAGTTTCATCACACAGCACAATGCCACAGATGTCGCAAGTTTAGATGGAGCAAAACTGACATCTCCCACACAGTGATTTAAAACCACAAAAGGTGGATTCAGCACCACGGCCAGCTCTGCAGCCTAAGGAATCACAAACAGTTCAGTAGGGTGCGGAATCTGTGCTCACTAACACATATTTACTGTAATAAGTGCTGAGGCAGGAGTCAACTGTAGATTTGCTTAGTGTCATTTTTATTTACTCTCTGCTAAACTGCACGGCTCCAGAAACATATACCAGACAGTGGTAACTTGCAGAATAGGAAATAGCATTTTGTACCTGGCAGGATAGATAATCGGACCCAAATGTAACCTAAATCCCGGGCAGCACTATGCCAATTTATGCTGCCTTGTGCAGGAGGTCCAGGAGAACACACACGGATTTTCATACAAATTTACCGTGTTTAACAACCAAGTTGGGAAAACTAGAAAAAATTCATCATAAAGATCATTGAAAGTTTTAATACTGTTTTTTTTCCAGAGGGTGAAAGCACTGTCAACCACAGATGGAGTAAATATGTGGTTGTTATTAATAGGGCCCTAAATGGATGTAAAGCAGAACTTAAAATGGTGCCGAAACTAGTAACCAGATTTTGAGTGTAGATAGTACTACAGGGTTGCCTGTGTAACGAGAGGGAGATATTGGGAGAGCGGAGCATAATAGGGCAGGTAGAGAAGAGGAGGAGAAGGAAAGACCTTCTAGCAGGCACCAAGATGTGTCTGGGGAGTGCAACAGAATAGTGGTTTCAGAAATTTGGCGGCCCAATAGTGATATAGAAAATTGGGAATTGCGAGCCCACTACTGAATATACATTGCTGAAGTAAAAACCTACTTATCCTAGGTGACTTTCCAGCCCAAATGAAAGAAGAAACCACCTGATTAATTGCTTTAAAAAAATACATAAGAACAAAGGGATAGATTGGAAAAGATAAATGAATTTAGGCAAGCTATTCATTTTAACAGCGTTGATTTTCCCTATATGAGACGGGTAAGTTACCCGACCTCTTAAAATCGGCCTTCATTTGAACGAGAAAGGGGGAAAAGTTAGCTGAAAGGAGAGCTAGCAGTGAGCAAGTCACATTCACTCCAAGGTATTTAAAGCCCATCCATCCATCCATCCATTTTGTCCGCTTATCTGGGATCGGGTCGTGGGGCAGCAGCTCCAGCAGAGAACTTCCTTTTCCAGAGCCACATTACCAGCTCTGACTGGGGGATCCCGAGGCGTTCCCAGGCCAAGTTGGAGATATAATCTCGCCACCTAGTCCTGGGTCTTTCCTGAGGCCTCCTCCCAGCTGGACGTGCCTGGAACACCTCCCTAGGGAGGTGCCCAGGGGGCATCCTTACCAGATGCCCAAACCACCTCAACTGGCTCCTTTCGACGCAAAGGAGCAGTGGCTCTACTCTGAGATCCTCATGGATGACTGAGCTTCTCACCCTATCTCTAAGGGAGACGCCCGCCACCCTCCTGAGGAAACCCATTTCGGCCACTTGTACCCTGGATCTCGTTCTTTCGGTCATGACCCAGCCTTCATGACCATAGGTGAGGGTAGGAACAAAAACTATCCCATAATGACAATGTGAAAGAAGTGTCTTTCAAATCTTATTAGCAAATTTATTAAAAATAAAAACAAAAAAAGCACATGTAAATAACTGTCAGCTCACTGATACATATTATACTAATGTGCATGCAGCAATTTGGCCTGACGTTTTGACCCAGCTTAACTCACTCTTGTTTATTTGCAAACCAACATGGCGCGCTGGTGAAACACTTAAAGAAATGTTTACCTGTGAGCAACTTTACTGCAGCTGCTTCTTTTAGAGCTTTGACACAATGGTGCTACATACAGTAGCAATTTTTTTGATACATCTCACCAACTACTTCTATCAAAATATGATATTCAATCATTCTACAAGCTGTCAACTTGTTTTTACATTTTTATTGGTACAACAATGTTTGAGCAACACTGATAGTTTAAAAATGATATCAATAGCCTGTTAAGGAGTATAAATTGATGGTAACTATTGTCATACATTGCTGTCATGTTATGAACTAATAGGCTACTGCTAATGAATAATGTAGCTTTTCTGGTGATGATACTTTGTTTACAAGATGGTTCCGGAAGGACTTCACAATCTCAGACCTCGAACGTCACTGCGTAGCACGTCAAACACACATCGCCGTTAGATCTGCCTTTAGACCTGATCAGTCATGGGGGCATCTGTCGGGAAAGTGTCCCAATTTACCTCTGGAGGCCTCATTTGACAATTCAGATTTGTTGAGACCATAAAAAATGTATTTGAAAAATGTACGTCACTTTTCTTAGATCTAGATTTTATCTACTGTACAGTAGTGTAAAAACACCCTAAAACAACATCAATGTGCAATTAAACCAACATACCATTTATATGAACCATAAAACTATATTTTATCTAAATGGTTGGAAGTAATATTGTATAAAAACACTGATCTACAATGTAAGGATTTAATTGTAAATTTCAAATCCCATAGCTTGCTAGCAAGTTAGTTTGAAGTCATTTTCTTGTTGTTGTTGAATTTTTCCAGGTTCTCTCCACGCTATAAGTCATGTCCAACTCTCGTTTAAGCCTTGTCTGGTCACCAACCACTCTCAGGTGGAGGGTGGTCAAAGATCGATCACAAGACGTTTGTTTTTATTAATGGTAACAGAAATCAGCATAGGGTTGGGGGTTTGATTCCCATGGAGCACCAGAATTAAGCTGTAATTTTGAGGGTATTTCAATTACTTATTTTATTGACAGGACAGGAGGAAGCAGAAGCCAGGGAGACAG
Organism: Umbra pygmaea; assembly: GCA_016801145.1. Classification (NCBI taxonomy): domain Eukaryota; kingdom Metazoa; phylum Chordata; class Actinopteri; order Esociformes; family Umbridae; genus Umbra; species Umbra pygmaea. Next base: position 224 of record JACXGM010025816.1, on the reverse strand, counting down.
GTAAGGGGAGACAGAGAGGAAGGGCACAGACAGGTAGGGGGAGACAGAGAGGAAGGGCACAGACAGGTAGGGGGAGACAGAGAGGAAGGGCACAGACAGGTAGGGGGAGACAGAGAGGAAGGGCACAGACAGGTAGGGGGAGACAGAGAGGAAGGGCACAGACAGGTAGGGGGAGACAGAGAGGAAGGGCACAGACAGGTAGGGGGAGACAGAGAGGAAGGGCA
>JACXGM010025815.1:0-15118 GCA_016801145.1 Umbra pygmaea | reverse complement strand
ATTTCATGCTTCCATCTGCTGAAAAGCTTCATGGAGATGAAGATTTCATTTTTCAGCACGACCTGGCACCTGCTCACAGTGCCAAAACCACTGGTAAATGGTTTACTGACCATGTTATTACTGTGCTCAATTGGCCTGCCAACTCTCCTGACCTGAACCCCATAGAGAATCTGTGGGATATTGTGAAGAGGAAGTTGAGGGACGCAAGACCCAACACTCTGGATGAGCTTAAGGCCGCTATCGAAGCATCCTGGGCCTCCATCACACCTCAGCAGTGCCACAGGCTGATTGCCTCCATGCCACCCCGCATTGAAGCAATCATTTCTGCAAAAGGATTCCCGACCAAGTATTGAGTGCATAACTGAACATAATTATTTGAAGGTTGACTTTCTTTTTTTTTGTATTACAAACACTTCTTTTATTGGTCAGATGAAATATGCTAATTCTTTGAGATGGGAATTTTGGGTTTTCATGTGCTGTATTCCAAAATCATCAGTATTAAAACAATAAATGACCTGAAATATTTCAGTTGGTGTGCAATAAATCTAAAATATATGAAAGTTTAATTTTTATCATTACATTTTGGAAAATAATGAACTTTATCACAATGTGCTAATTTCTTGAGAAGGACCTCTGTCTGTCTCTCTGTCTCTCTGTCTCTCTGTCTCTCTGTCTCTCTGTCTCTCTGTCTCTCTGTCTCTCTGTCTCTCTGTCTCTCTGTCTCTCTGTCTCTCTGTCTCTCTGTCTCTCTGTCTCTCTGTCTCTCTGTCTCTCTGTCTCTCTGTCTGTCTGTCTGTCTGTATACATATACACGTGTGTGTGTGTGTGTGTGTGTGTGTGTGTGTGTGTATACACATATATACAGTGCCTTGCGAAAGTATTCAGCCCCCTTGAACATTTCAACCTTTTGCCACATTTCAGTAGCCTGACTTCGTCATACTCATATTCTAGTCAGAATGTGAGTCTGATACTGCTCCATAGGGCTTTGATTATGAGGCGTGTCTTAACCGAAAAAACTCTGCACTCAATTGGATAGACCTACAACCAATCAGAGCAACGCAATAAGTGACAAATCCTGTAGGAAGGATGGCAAACACATCTTTTACGCTCGACAAATGCCTGGATTGCACTTCTGTTTTTTTAAATTAATTCGCTGTTGATTTCTTTTACAACAGACACGATACATCTCAATACTCCAGCAGCAGTCATCTTTGTTGTAAACCAGTTCAAACCAAGTGCTTTTTAACTGCAGATCATCTGTCCATCATCGTATAAAACCCGCCCTGGCAATTTGATTGGCCAGACAATTTCTGAACCAAGCATAATTAATTCTTAATGGAACGAGTCCAGACCGAACTTCCCGACCAAAAAATGTTGTGGGCGGGGTTCGGGCAGGCATCCAGGCTAACATTTCAGGCTTCAAACATAAAGATAGAAAACTGTAATTTTTTGTGAAGAATCAACAAGTGGGTCACAATCATGAATGGAAATATTTATTGGATATTTCAAACAAGTTTGAAATATCCAATAAATTTCGTTCCACTTCATGATTGTGTCCCACTGTTGTTGTTGATTCTTCACAAAATTACAGTTTCATATCTTTGTTTGAAGCCTGAAATGTGGCAAAAGGTTGAAAAGTTCAAGGGGGCCGAATACTTTCGCAAGGCACTGTATACATTTTTGTCTGCCTGTCTGCCTGTCTGCCTGTCTGCCTGTCTGTCTGTCTGCCTGCCTGTCTGTCTGTCTGCCTGCCTGTCTGTCTGTCTGTCTGTCTGCCTGCCTGCCTGCCTGCTTGCCTGCCTGTCTGCCTGTATTATGCTCAGGACCGGAGTGAATTAATATATATATTAATGTCTGTCTGTCTGTATTAAAATAATATATATATATATATACACACACACACACACACACACACACACACACACACACACACACACGTACACGTACACCGGACACAAAGGCAGATGGCAAGTTTACAGCCCTGCTTTATTATACTTCAACAAAAGAACCAATTTAGAAACACCTCTCAGATTAACTAACAATACATACAATCTTATTGCGCTGTTCTCAGGCAATGGCGAGGTCCTGCAGTGCGATAGGGACTGACGATAGAACAGATTACACACTGTTAGTCATCTCTCTTCACCTCATTCTTATAGGGCTCTTAATGAGCCCTCACAAGGAGCAGGTGTGGAGGGCAGAGCTTTCTCTCTCTAGACACTTCTCCTGCTTTCCTCCGTCTGGGTTGCTGTACAAAGACTCTGTCCAGGGTCTTAAACCCTGCTTGCTTGCGCTGACAACACAGGCACTGCACCACATGTATATTATTATTATTATTATATTTTTTATTGTTTCCAGGGCCCGTGATAAGTGCAATAATAAAGACACAGCATCAATTAGCAATTCAATTGGCCAGCATTATCTGTGTTTGGCAGGTTACTAATCAAATATAACTGCCTGGCCTTTGTAAAAGCTTGGGAGGCTGAGTTCAATCAAGGTACAAGGCCGGATAGTGTATTTCTCTCTGGCTGGTGTGGATTCTGGTATAGACTTCCTGGTTAGCGAGCAGTGAAACCACAACATAATTTGATGTGCTTCATAAGACATTTCATCATTGATTGTTCTGAGTTCACTATGAGTTGCTGCAATGGAGTACGCCTTAATCACAAATTGGAAAACACGTAATTAGGGAGACAAACATGGTACAAGTAAGGAAAATGTTACTTCTTTCAGAAATGAAAAAGCCATATGTTTAACAACTGATTAATTAGTGAAATATTAAAACATCGTCAGAATTGTTATCCATATCTACCAGCTTTTGGCAAAGCTAGGTGGTGACAAATATGGAGAGAGTAGGGATTTTAAGATCAGTTGTACAGCTAGTTAATCTTCAACAGCACTAGCAATTGAACATTCTTCCTGTAGGTTCCTAATGAAAACCCTTGACGCCCATGGAGATGACTACAGAAACGCACAACTCACCATATTGCTTGAGGTAGGAATAGGATTTCCAAACAGTAGACCGAGTACCCAGACACCTTTACACTAAGCACAACACTGTTCTTCTTTCAGGAAGAATCTGGTGCCCATTTAGACCTTGGTCCTGGAGCAGATGATGATGGTCTGAACAGCCTTCCTAGCTTATCTCCCTCTATTCCACTCCAATCCACAGTGGGATCCAAGAAGAAGAGGCATCGTGTTTTAAAACAGGAGAGAGATAAAGACCAACAGGTGGGTGTGAAATGAATGCATCCACCCAAACCAAATTGGTTTGCAAAGTGTTAAAATGTGTGCACAATTGTGTTCAGAGTAGGGTGAACATTTTATCATTACACGGATAACCACTGCATATTCTGTTATGGTAGTATGGAAACAAATGCAAAGCAGTGTTTTCCAGAGGGATATGAAACAGGTATTTCAGTCAGTTTTTCAGAAATATGTACATTGTTCACACACAGTCCTCGATTTTCACAGAATGAATCCGACATCTCCATGTTGCCTGAGACACAGTTCAGTGGCTTTCCTAGTCCAACGTCGTTGTCTCACTGACCAGGGGAAAGGCCTACTGGTGGGAGGAGAAACGAAGCAGCATTCAGTTACATGGACTCACACTTCCCCAGAAGGAAACTTGTGGACTTTCTTGAAAGTAATATTGGGCTCGAGACCTGATAGAATTGAATTTGGTGAAGAAGTTCTTGATAAGTGCTACTACACGGATTTCTTCTGCAAAATCTTGCAGTTTCAGTAAAATGTAAAGTGGTTCTGAGTATTATGTATGCTTTTTGGTAATCCACTCATTGGAAATTTTAGTCCATTGACGGTATTTGGTGTGATGTAAAACCATATTTATTAGGATCACTTTTGTGTTATTGTTGTTTCTCAGTGTGATGCTGACTAAATGTTTAGTATAACAAACTATTTTATTAAAAAAATGAATTTGCTTTTGTTTTTTATTTTAACTAATGACCGATATCCTGGCTGAACAATCATAAGAAATGTTACTTGCGGATGCCACACGATTGACGCTGAAGAATGTTGGCCAATCAGGGAGGCAGGTAGGGTTTAGGGCGGAGTCACTGTTTTGTGGGTGGTAATTTTTAGCTACCGTCCATCTTTAGAGTACAGCCAGGTTAACGAAAAGAAAAATAAGAAGTAAAGAAGACTTTCGGAAATTAGTCTTGGTTCTAATTGAAAGAGACACACGAAAAGCCCAATCCCTAGGTAAATTTCTAAATAAATGAATTTAACTGGTTGGGTTGACCCAGTTTCCCCAAATGTTCCTGAATTACAGATAGCTAAAATGCTAGCTAGCTAACTAGCATTGTGATTGTTAAAGCTAGTTCTTTAGCGACATTTGTTAGTATTAAAACAAAAAATACTAGAATAATAACGTCAACTATGTGTCCAAAATATAATCCCAATCTTACGATATGCATTTCATGTAATGAATAATGTTTGCATTGGTTGAAGATGGAGAGAGAGCAGGTGAATTGGTTACGTTAACGTCAGCTAGTAGTTAATAATGCTTCCTTGATTGCTGGCTATTTGTTCAGATATGTACATTAATGCTATGGTAATAGTATAAATAGCGATATGCATGTACATTAAAATAAGTAGCATGTTAATTATTTGCCAAGACACGGTTCATGGCCAAAACCCTGCTTGTCTTTGCATTTTGTGTCTTTACTGATGCTATGAAGCTAGCTGTGAACTTAGCAAGCTAATATTTCAACCAGACACTGAACCATGCATTGTCTGTGCGCATTATGTTTGAGCTATATCGGTTGTCTCTCTCTCGTGCTGACAGACGGTATGAGGACATTGTCGTAGTGAAGCCATGGCTGATAAAAGAAAACTTCAAGGTAACTGGTCCATAATGCACCGATGCATTTACTTGACTGGACACTGACATTAATGTGTTCGTCAGTTTTGAGTAGTTCCCAGTAGACAACAGTAGCATCATCTTAAGATGAGTTTTTTTTCCCTAGGTGAAATTGACAGATGTTTGAAAAAGGTAGCGGAAGGCGTAGAACAGTTTGAAGACATATGGCAGAAGGTAAGGTCTCATCAACAATATGCATTACATATTCAAATGTTCATGAAACATTGCAAAACACAAATTTATCACTGTTTACAGCTTCACAATGCAGCCAATGCCAACCAGAAGGAAAAATATGAGGCAGATCTTAAAAAAGAGATAAAGAAGTTACAGGTAAGATTTCTTTGCTAAAATGTAGCAATATGATGTCCCATGTTGTCTGCTCACACTTATAAAGCTTTGAGCATTAACCTTGACATCTTCTTTCCTTACAGCGATTGCGGGATCAGATAAAAACATGGGTGGCATCAAACGAAATCAAAGACAAAAGGCAGCTAGTGGAGAATCGCAAGCTCATAGAGACGGTAATTCTCCAAAACAAAAGAAAAACAACAAATTCAATTCAATCCACTAAATTTCTTTTAAACTTTCAACCCCTGCTTCCACTTCTTCCCAAGTCAATTCCACATACAGCTTGGATGCATTTCATTATATCCACCATGTGCAACACACAGTGTGCTCAACGACCGTCTTTGCCGGCAATACTGCATGCAAGCACTGCATTCCATTAGAAATGAATGAATGTGTTGTACCAATATTCATTGACACTGTCCAGTAGGTGTGATCGAGGCTGTAGAGCGGCTTGGTCCCCATCATACTGTGTTTATTTTTTAATAATATAATAATCAATACTATAATCAATGCAGATGGAAAGGGTATTTAATTCTGTTAATCAATCCTGTCTCATCTGACTTTCTTTCCTTAGCAAATGGAACGATTTAAGGTGGTGGAGCGGGAGACGAAAACAAAGGCATATTCTAAAGAAGGCTTGGGGCTCGCACAGAAAGTAGACCCAGCTCAGAGGGAAAAGGACGAGATGGGAAACTGGTTAACGGTAAGAGCCTATGTGTCATTGGTACTAAGGAATAATGGTAGCTTCTCCAGAGTTGTGTGTCAACAATTGGTCAGGTTTATTCTATGTGCAGTGACCGTAGAAATAGAATGGATAGAAAGGCCATTCCAATTCAAATCAATGTAGCAGAATGGTCAGAGCAGCAGCCATTTTTATGTGTACCATTCCATTGCAAAGATCTAGTGGCCTACTTCCGGATTAAACTGATTTGCGTGTTGTCACCATGACAACTATAACATTCGCCATTTTGTTGTGTACTAATCAAATGACCACGCCAAGCAGTTCAATAGCCTTTTTATCCATTCTATTTCTATGGTGTTGACTGGTCCTTTTTTTCACGCACGCTGTATTATTGTTTCCTCAGAATACAATAGACAGTCTGAACATGCAGGTGGACCAGTTTGAAAGTGAGGTGGAATCCCTCTCAATTCAAACCCGGAAAAAGAAAGGAGACAAAGAGGTCAGTCTCCTTCCCTGTCGTTGCTTTTACACAACCCGCTGCTGTCACGGAGTAGTTGGAACACCAAAATCAAATGTTGTGTTTGATGGCATTGCTCAAAGCCAGTGATCAAAGGTCCGTTTTGCAGAGAGATTCCTACTAGGGGTAAGAATGACTGCTGCTGTTGTAAACGTTACCCGAAGAGTTTATAACCACTTGTGCCTGTTTCTCTGGCTGTCTCGTAGAAGCAGGATCGCATTGAAGAGCTGAAGAGGTTTATCGAAAGGCACAGGTACCACATTCGCATGCTGGAGACAATCCTGCGGATGCTGGACAATGACTCAGTGCAGGTGGACTCCATTCAGAAAATCAAAGACGACGTGGAGTACTACATCGAGTCCTCCCAGGACCCAGACTTTGAGGAGAACGAGTTCCTTTACGATGACCTGGATCTGGAGGACATCCGTGAGTCCATGGACAGCCAGGAGCTCGATGACGAGTCCTGGGATGATAATGATGATGCCCATGATCTCAGTGGGTCTGGATGAATGGTCCCTCATAAACGTCTGTTGGGTTTGGATGGCTGTTCTCTTAATCAACATGTTAGCCCTTGTTGGCTGTCAGTTGAAAAGACAGCCAGGAGGAGCTTGATGTGTTGTTTCTGTGGGGCTGGATGGTGATGTTTGTTAAACCTTTACCATTTTATTTCCCTTTAAAAACATATCCAAACTTAACCTGTATCCTTTCTGGCTTTCTATCCCTCTGTATTTTCTCTTCCTCTCCAGCTGCAGCCCTGGTGGCCACCTCTCCAACAGGCCAGGCCAACATGGAGGATGAGATGTTCCTCCAGTCCAGCAGCACTCCCACCTCCACCACTTCGTCTTCTCCGATCCCTCCGTCCCCAGCCACCGGCACAGCTGTAAGAACCCTGGCCTGCACAGAAACACCTTGCACTTGTTCAGTTTTGACCAGTAGATGGGCTACGTGATATAATGGATAGAATAGTGGTTATTTTGTCAAACGGCAGCCACACATCAGTCAGGATGGCAATACAATTGGAGTTCATTACTGTTGTTTTTGTACAACCATTTGAATTTTATTATAATGTATCTGTAGCAAAATAACATTCTGCACACGTTGATTTACCTTTTCTTTTTGTATATGTGCTTTAGGAAAACTCGGAGGATGATAAAAAGAGGGGCCGGTCGACAGACAGTGAAATAAGTCAGGTGAGCTTTGGCTACTGATTTGTAACACAAAGCGAATAGATTTGGGCACCGTTTTGTGCAGGAAAATGCTAGTTACTCACTCAAACCTGTGCAGTATTGCAAAAACAATTATATTAAATTATATTTTAACAAATGTAAATATGAAATCTAAACATCCAAATTTTTCATAACCAAATATATGTTCTGGTGATGAATGAACATCAGTGTGAAAATAAGTTCAGTGTCTATATGCATGGGACAGCAGCGTTGTAGTTTCACTGCATTCATTTTAATGTGGCATGTGCCACAACTAAATAACAAATATGGATTGTGAAGAGAGAAATATCCAGTCAAACTGATAGGTGAACATATACAGAGTAGTGACCAGAATAATTGTCTCCCCAAATAAAAAAATATTATGAACTTTTTAAAAATTCACCAGAACAAAGCTTCTCGTGGTTATACATATTAAGGGGTGATGGAAAGTTGAACACTTTAGAATGTTCTATATTTCTGCAGAAATATGACCTAAAACATCATCAGATTTTGACACAAGTCCTAAAAGTTGATAAAGATAACTCAAACAAATGAGACAAAAATGTGAAAGGTAGGAATAGGTGATCAATTATCACATACACTATCTGTGTGGCAAAAGTATGTGAACCTCTAGGATAAGCAGTTAATTTGAAGAATTAGAGTCAGGTGTTCTTAATCAATGTGATGACAATCAGGTGTGAGTGGACACCCTGTTTTATTTAAAGAACAGGGATCTATCAAAGTCTGATCTTCACAAAACATTTGTGGTGTGTACCATATCACGAACAAAGGAGACTTTTGGGGAGCTCTGAAAAATAATTGTTGGTGTTTATCAGGTGGGAAAAGGTTACAAAACCATCTTGCAAAAAGGAAGAAAAAACATTCCAGCATAAGAACCTTATTCCATCTGTCAAAAGTGGTGGTGGCGTCATGGTGTGGGGCCTGTAACTGTGTTTGGGTCAGGACGCTGCAATGCAGCGACTTAACCCACTACACCATGCGGATTCCCAATCACAGTACATTTCTCCAAAAAGTGCTTTGTCCCCATGTACAGTATACTTGTTTTGCTCATATGGAAAGTAAAAAAAATTGCTATGGGGATGCATTGTGTAAACTATACGTTATAGAGGTTTTCAAAATGTATGTTTACTTGCGGCCTTCACAATGTTACTTTGTCCATATGGTCGTTTAGTAGCAGATGTTGTTCCGTTGCAGATGCGGTTGTGGGAACAACTCTGTATTCAAGCAGCTCATCTTATCAGCAGATCTGGTCAGGCAAAAATAAATTACAAGAGTGATAGGTGTGTTTATAGCTGTGGAAATGTGCTCATCTTTCGCCAAAATTTACAATACAGAAAACTTACCGTACGTTGAATGTCAAACCACAAAATGTTCCATCTCGTGGGTTAGGCATATCGATACTCCCCTAATGCATAAGCGATTGTGAATGTGTCACCTGTTTTAGTGAAAATGAATGTGACAACCAGTGCGCTGGAAAGGCAACAGCAAGATAACCCCTAAATGTTTTGCAAACATTTGCTCTCTCCTCATCCTTCCTGACTGATTCTTCTTCAGTTTTGCTAGTGTCCTTGTCACTACTGGTAGCATGAGGCGGTATCTGCAGCCCATTCAGGTTACACAGGTAGTCCAGCTCCTCCAGGATGGCACATCCATATGTGCTGTTGCAAGGTTTTCTGTGTCTCCCAGTCTCAAGAGCATGGAGGAGATACCAGGAGACGGGCCGTTAGACAAGGAGACCTGGACAGGGCCGCATAAGGGTTGCGTTGATGAAATTCACACAACATGGCATAGCCTGTGATTTCAATTGTTTACTTTGATAGTTGGTGTGAGTTTGAATCCAGCCCTCAGTTGGTGATTTTGGTTTTCAAAATTTGTTGGGAACAACATTTTGTTCTCAACAAATTACACATTGTACAGTGAATTTCATTTTCATGACTTTTGTTAGTTGAGACCCGATGTGTGATTTGATTGTTCCCTTAATGTTTTTGAGCAGTGTACTTTCTTGTGTTTCTTCATTAAGAAGTTATCCTGGGGGGGTCACCTCCACTCAAAGGAACCCACTTTCCTGCAAAAACAACACAATTTTCAAACCATCTGCCATTTTGCACTAAACTTATGCCCTGTCCTTTTCAGTCACCTGTGAAGAACGGCTCCTCTTCCTTGCTGTCATCTTATTCCTCGTCCGCCACTTCCGGTTCATCTTCCTCCTCCTCTCTGGTCTCCATGGCCAGCGTTGTCGGGGGCGTTCCTGTGGTTCCCGCCGGCAACAGTCTGTTAGGAAGCTTCAGCAGTGCTGTGCAGCAGCATCAGTCTCCACAGCAACCAGTCCATCAGCCTCAGCAGCAGCCTCAACACATCCAACCCAAACCTCTTTTACCCTCCAGCAGTGCGCCTAGTCCGCCTAGCCACTCACTCCTGTCCTCCTTCACTGCCCCCTCTCTCCCCACAACCCCCACAACTGCCCCAATTTCCCTGCCCCAGGTGTCATCCGGGCACACCGCCAGCCTTGGGCTGGTTCTGGGTCTGGGCAAGGTTGGCATGTTGGGGACAAGCTGTGCCAACTCCATGTCCGGGCTGGGCCTAACGGGCATGTCGGCCCCTCTGAACACAATTGCTGGCCTGATGTCCGGGTCCACCTCTGTCCCCTATGCTCAGGCAGCAGCATCAGGAGGCGTGGGCCTGAGTAGCTCCACCCAGTCCAGTGTGTCCATGGAGAGCTCCTCCCTCCCCAACTCCGGCTCCAGTGGAGTGACCACAAACGGGGCTGGGACAGGCTTGGGCCTGCTGGGGTCTAGCCCAGCACATGGCTCCCTGGCTGGGGGGCTAATGGGCCTGGTGCCTGGGCAGAGTATGGTCCCCGGGCCCTCTCAGGTCCCCGTCAGCCCAGTCAGTGCTGCCCCTGGTGGGTCTGTGGGGATGATGGGAGGAAACGGAGGAAGCTTGGGGCTAATGGGAGGAGGAGTTGTGAACGCGGCCCCCGCCAGACCTCCTAGTGGACTGAAGCAGAATGGAAGCACAAGTATGTCCTATTGTCTGGCAGTCCGGTTGTCCTTTGTCACTGTTCTGGGTTTGGGATTGAGCAGTGATAGTAATGTTGCCCTCCTTTCCGTCCAGGTTACAGCGCTGTGGTGGCAGAGAACACAGCCGAGTCTGCCCTCGGCACACCCAGCCAATCACACAGCAGCCAGCCTTCTTCAATGGCCTCATCTAGTCAGCCGTAAGTGAGGTCACATTCATCCAAGAAAACAATCATTGGGTTCACTTGTTTTGTCCTGAGGGATGATACATCTTTTTTTCTTTCAGGATGGAAAACGGTCCCAGTCTGATCAGCTCTATAACCCTTCCCCCCAGCTCTCCATCCCCCTCCTTTCCAGATGCTAACCCAGGTGGAGGGAGTCTCCTCAATGGCCCCCACTCCTACACGCCAGCCTCTGAGGGCCTAAAGGTGAGAGGCAGTGCTTTAAGGCTGACAGGGCCACCAGGGCACCGTATTGTTAAATGGCGTCCTGTCCTCCGTGCAGGCTCTGAGCACAATACAGGGATGGAGACCGCTGGCCATTTAACAGTTTGAGGACACGTTGCTTGTTAGAACCTCCACGGCAACCATTTGGACCCAATTGTGGTTGAGTGCAATGTTGAAACATACCATCCAACTGATAGTAGTGTCATCAGCGTAACGAGAAACTCACAAAACGTCTTTCTCCCCAAGTGAGGTTATGTCTGAAATGACCCACACCACACAGTATATATATGTTGATGTTTAGGAAAATTCACACAGAGGAAGACGCATCTACTAAATTACTTGTTTTTTCTTAGTTAATTAACGTGTTAACAGCAGTGTGACATCATTGTAATAACGTTAGGATAACCTGTAGAGCCTGCCCTCTATCCCCAGCTTCCTACAGACATCCGTCAGATACTGATGGAGACCAGAGTGACGGCGCAGGCCGCAGAGCCGCCAGGGGCCATGGCAACAGCCACTAACACACGAAAAAGAAAGCAGTGTCAGGTAGAGACCCTCATACACATGGAAAAAACATGCTGGATATACACATTCAGAGATCTAAATGAAATACCATATTGGATATACACATTTAGCCAGAACTAAATGAAATACCATACTGGATATTCACATTCAGATGTCAGAAGTGTATATACACTTATGTTGAAGTCATTAAATCTCCTTTGTCAACCACGCCACAGATGTAATGTTAACAAACGATAGTTCTGGCAAGTCGCTAAGGACATCTACATTGTGCATGATGCAAGTATTTTTTCCATCAATTGTTGACAGACAGATTATTTCACTTATAATTCCATATATCACAATTCTATTGGCTCAGAAGTATACATACATTGTGCCGTTAAACAGCTTGGAAAATACCAGAAAATGATTTCATGGCATTAGAAGCTTGGTCAATTGGAGGTGTACCTGTGGATGTATTTCAAGGCCTACCTTCAAACTCAGTATTTCTTTGTTTGACATTGTGGTATAATCAAACGAAATCAGACAAGAACTCAGACATTTTTTGTAGACCACCACAAGTGTATTTCATCCTAGGGAGAAATTTCCAAATGCCAGAAGGTACCACATTCATCTGTACAAACAATTTACCAACACTACCGCTCAGGACGGAGGTGCGTTCTGTCTCATAGAGATTAATGCACTTTGGTCCGAAAAGTGCAAATCAATCCCAGCAAAGGACCTTTACAAAAGTGTATATAGCCACAGTAAAAGAAGTTCTATATCGACTTTCTGTAGGGCTCCTCAGCTAGTGTGAATCCACTGCTCCAGAACTGCCATATAAAAGCCAGACTACAGTTTGCAACTGCAGATAGGGACAGAGATCGCACTTTTTGGAGAAATATATCTTCTGGGCTGATGAAACAAAGATGTAACTGTTGGGCCATAATGACCATTGTTTGGAGGAAAAAGGTGGAGGTTTACAGGCCCAATAACATCATCCCAACTGTGAATCACGGGTGGCAGAATCATGTTGTGGGGGTGCTTTACTGCAGTAGGGACTGGTGCACTTCACAAAATAGATGGCATCATGAGGATGGAAAATTATGTGGATATATTGAAGCAAAATCTCAAGACATCATTTGGGAGGTTAAAGCTTGGTCACAAATGGGTCTTCCAAATGGACACTAACCCTTAAGAATACTTCCAAGGTTTTGGCAAAATGGCTTAAGGACAACAAAAGTAATATATAGGAGTGGCCAAACACTTTCAGCATGTGTTTGAAGTCCTCCTTTTGCACAACCAAATATGGCCTTGTGTCTGCACCTATAAACACACCGATCGCATTTGTGATGGCTTTAGCCCGGTCTGATTAATTGCTTAAATGCCACGGTGATAAGCGGTTGTTTTGCAGCTTTCACTCCTGTCAGTGAAACACCGGGGTGATGTCGCTTAAAGTGCGTGGCCATGCTTGATGTGTTTCCACTGTCATATGGCTTTCTTGGGCAAGGAGCAAGGAGGCCTAAAAACCGGAATCAGTTCCACCAGTTATCTCAGGAGGAATGGTCCAAAATTCATCCTTATCGTGGGAAGCTTGTGGAAGGCTACCCAAAATGTTTGATCCAAGTAAAAAAATGTAAACACAATGCTACCAAATACTAATAGAGTGTATGTAAACTTCTGACACTGAGAATGTGGATAAATGTTGACAAATCATTCTCTATGCTATTATTCTAACAATTCACAATTTTAAAATAAAGTGGCGATCCTAACTGAGCTACGACAGGTCATTTTTACTAGGATTGAATGTTAAAAATAAATGAAATACCATACTGGATATACACATTCAGACAGAACTAAATGAAATAACATACAGTTGGAATCAAAATTATTCAACCCCCATTGCAAATCAGGTTTAATGTCAAAATGTACAGATTGTCAGCAATGAACAAATCAAACAGAAGACATTGAAATAGCTCAACATGAATGCTTCAGGTGGTTTCCACAAATCCAACTGAAAATGCAACTCATAAGGACTTCACCAGTCTCAAAATTATTGAACTTCCTGAAACAAATCCCTCACAACAGCACAAATATGCAAAACAGGTGTTGTCTCAAGCACTCCTGATGCAACTCATCAAGGGCTTCATTAGTTGCACCAGCTGTGCTTGAGCTGGAACACCTGAAATACCTGAACTGGCTAGGGGTTTGTTGAGTCACATTTGACAAAATAATGGTCCAAAAGGTTAAGAGAAGAGATCATTGCCCTTTACAAAAAAGGAACAGTATACAAAAAGATAACGAAGGCACTGAACATTCCCAGTGACACTGTTGAAAGCATAATTTTCAAAGTGTAGGGAACAGTGTTTACACTACCTGGACCAGGCAGAAAGGAATTTATCAACGGCTGCAACTAGATTTGTGAGATGGCAGGTTGTGAAAAACCCTAGTGACTGCAAAAGACCTGCAGCAAGACTTCATGGCAAAAGGCACTGAGGTTTCAGCAAACACAAGGTTTCCATTCCAGACGTACACCACTACTGACCCAAAAGCACAAGAACAGTTGGCTCCAATATGCTCAAAATCATACCAAGAAGCCCACAGAGGTTTTGGGATTCTGTTCTGTGGAGCGATGAAAAAACTGGAACTTTTCGGCACAATGGACCTGCGGTATGTCTGGAAGAAGTAGAATGAAGCATACGCTGTAAAGAACACTGCCCAGTCAAAAATGGTGGTGGCTCTGTGATGTTCTATGGCAGTTTTGCATTTTGAGACTGGAGAATCATTATCAGTTGCTTTTGCAGTTGAATTTGGGGAAACTACTTGACGCATTCGTTGTGCTGAGCTATTTCAATTGCTTGTGTTTGATTTGTTAATTGCAAACAGCTGACAGTTTCTAAATTTTGACAAACCGGATTTGCAGTGGCGGTTGAATAATTTTGTATTACAACACTCATACAGGACTGATTTAAATACCATACTGTTAATTCACATTCAGAATGAACTATATGAAATACCATACTGGACATACACATTCAGAATTAACTATATGAAATACCATACTAGATATACACATTCAGAATTAACTATATGAAATACCATACTAGACATACACATTCAGAATGAACTATATGAAATACCATACTAGACATACACATTCAGAATGAACTATATGAAATACCATACTAGACATACACATTCAGAATGAACTATATGAAATACCATACTAGACATACACATTCAGAATTAACTATATGAAATACCATACTAGACATACACATTCAGAATGAACTATATGAAATACCATACTAGACATACACATTCAGAATGAACTATATGAAATACCATACTGGACATACACATTCAGAATTAACTATATGAAATACCATACTAGACATACACATTCAGAATGAACTATATGAAATACCATACTAGACATACACATTCAGAATGAACTATATGAAATACCATACTAGACATACACATTCAGAATTAACTA
>JACXGM010025814.1:0-15142 GCA_016801145.1 Umbra pygmaea | reverse complement strand
GCGGTAGCCAATTGAGAAAATGCCGCCTCAAATTCGTGCCGCCCTAGGCGGCTGCCTAATCTTGCCTAATGGGCGGGCCGGCCCTGAGTGTTGGTCAGTGACTCCGACGTATAGTGACTTCGACGTACTTAAAATGGTCAAAGGGGCCTCCAACCAAATTTTGCATAGGGCCCCCAAAGGTCTAGGGCCGGCTCTGCCTCTATCACAGAAGACAGCCTGCGTGCAGTCAGACACCTTGTTCACTTTAACTCACTTCAGCACTCAGACAAGATAATGCTTCCCTCTTATGTACATTTAAGATCTTGTTCATAGTCATTTGTAAATCCAACCCCAGGTCAGTGTCCAGTAGCATACAGGCTCTGTAATTTACCTAGGAAGGAATTTGACTGCAAAAACTATACTAATGTATTCAATAATTTATGTTCACTCAAACTGTCAAGACATATGTTCCGTGTTAATCAGTAGAACAACTAACATTGCTACATGAATGCAACTAAATTATATAGCATATAATTATGAATTTTGAAGTGTTATGAAAGGAATTATGAAACTAAGATTGTATAACACCTTGTATAACACTTCAGGTATGGGTAGAGAGTTCATTAATTCTAGCTGACATGTTTGTGGAGCTCACAGGCATGTTGTCCTCATCCCTTAGGGTGAATTCTTTTATGTTTTCCTTCATGCGTTCACACCCTCCAACACTTACATAGGGAGACCTGTCACAGTAAGCTTGACACCTACAAACTACGAAGATCATCGTGGGATCAGTAGAATATTTGATGCAACAAAGTGCCACAACATTCGTCCCACTCTGGAATCAAACCGGCAACCGTCTGTTTACCAGTCTGACTCTCTAACTACTCATAGTCTGTTAGTTACTTTAGCCAGCTATCTAAACATCAGTGGAGATCAATGAACCTTAATTGAGGAGGAAGAGCTCATATTATTGTCTGGACTGGAGTAAATGGAATGGTCTCTCAATCTGGGTTTACAGTTTTTGCCAACTGCTTACACATGTTTTCAAAACTATTTATTTTTTTTCCAAACTCTACACAACTGCATACACAAAATGCCACAGATCTCCATCAAAATGTAACACTGCATTCAAAATGCCATAAACACATGAAATGGCAAACACTTCTTTCACAATAGTACATTTGTAAATATACCATGTAAACACTGTTGTTCTAAATATGAAGCTATTCTGGCATACATAATTCTAAATGTAAAGTTCCATACAATTTTCTAGTAAAAGTAAATCTGTTGAGGGGTTGAAACACAGTAAAAACCAATGAGATGGTGAAACAGAATATTTATTTTTTACAAAACATTACTCTATTTACCATAGTACAGAATACAAAGACACAACTATATGCCATTTGTGAATTTGTACAGAAACCATAAACATATGTAAAACAAAAGTAGGAGTTGTATAGAAATGTTGTATGGAGTGTTTTGGTGTCTAAACACTAGTGCTAAAGTACATCCCACCTCTGGAATGTGTTTGGCCACAACTCTCCTAGAGCGGCATTTCCAACCTTGGACAGAAGCAGTCTCTATGTCCCTACATGCCTCCACATGCCTACATGTCCTTCCACCTCTTTTACGCCCTTGTCCTCTACCTCCTCTACCTTGTCCTTGTTCTTATCCCCTCGCTCTCCCTGCAATGTCTGCATCTATTGTTCCAAACAGGTAATCTGACCTTTGCAGTCTATGTATGAGCCTATACCAAAACAGTGATTGGTTAATGATTAGTTCATCTATTAATGTGTTCATATGTGAGAAGTGTGTGTGAGACATAGACATGATATAGTTGCATTTAACAACAAATTCATTAATTATTTTAAGCATAGCCTAATTATTCACATTTTTGAGCGCTTATTATGCCAGGCCAACTGTTTACACAATTGATGCACAATTGACGAGCTTTCAATTTCAATTTTAAACTGTTTAACCTTAATTTGATTCTGATTATTTGTTAAGTATTCTCAATAAAGTTCATATAAATATTGTGAAGGTTCAGTGTGGTGTTGTATTCCTATCTGTCTTTTCTCTTTGTTGCACTATTACGCTATTAATAGCGTTGCCTGTTGTGGCAAAATTTTACGGTTATGTTAATTGTTTTGGTTATGAACGGGTCTTTTGGACCCAAACGGGCATGGGTCTATTTGGACACGAGTAATTATTTATTTATTTTATGTTGTTTACGTTGTTTTTTGTTCTTCACATTTATGAAAATAATATATATATATATATATATATATATATATTATGTAAAAAAGAATATATTTTTTGCGTTTTTATCACCCAAGGGAGATGTGCGGCATAGTATTAATTAATATTGTCCACCAAAGCCAAAGAAATAGGGTGTGTTCTTGTAGTAGAACATTTATTCCAAACCCAAAATCAATATTGACGATTGTATTTTTTGTGGCGGATCATGCATGTTGTAAATGTTTGAAGGGGTAACTGAGCCAAAGCTGAAATTGAGGTTGAGTCTTAAACCGACCTCTCCACCCTCCATTCCACCATCGGCCCTTGATTTGTGCGTTGACGTGCGCCATCGCCATTAGCACAAGTGTCCCACAGCTGAGGGAGCGAACATGATCAAGGGATGTAGGGCAGGGGTAGGCAACTCCGGTCCTGGAGGGCCGAAAGACTTTAGATTTTTTACCTTGTAGTTAATTGCAATCACCTGCTTTCCCAGGTATAAACCAGTCCATTACTAGAAAGAGAAAACAAAAATTAGAAGTGTTTCGGCCCTCCAGGACCAGATTTGCTAAACCCTGGCTAATGAAACCCTATGGACAGTGATATCACGTGCGTTTTTTTGACACAAAAAAGAAATATGTCGAAAATAAAATGTTAAATGGTTAATTATTGATATCCATTCCTGTTTTATGATTTAACGGTGGATAATGAATTGCACCATTCAAGTCAGTATGTCCTGAAGTTGATGCGTTTATTGAACCCCTAGCCACCTAAACCCCTAGACCAAGTCACCCTCAGAGTCATCATAAACAGGTGACCACGGAGGGCACTCCGAGTGAGGGGGTAGGGCGTAAAGGTCGGTTCGGGATTCTCAGTCAGTAGTGTGCATGTGGACTCCAGTTCCTAATTCTCTCCACTAGATGGTAGCATAAGGCAAGAGAAAAGCCCAGGAACATTTGATAACATATCTGTAATGAATATTATTATAACACCTGAACCCATCAAAGCTCTGGAAAGAAAAAAGGAAATGTGAAATGATTGATAATGATAAACATGTCATGTGGTAACATCAGCACAGAATATATTGGAATTACACTTGAATTTTTTTCATAATTATTGTCTTTATTACAAAATATGACCATGAATCAACATTTCAATGTTGTTAACTATAACACATAAACGTGAACATAAATAACCATTGAAATATTTGCAGACCATAATGCATTAATAAGACCATGAATACATGTTTTATAATGTATTGTAATTTACAGTAATGGCATGGGGGACAACAAAAATGTACTTAAAAAAAGTAATATCTTACTTAAAACGACATACAAAAATACAATTGGATAAACTATTATCTGCAGACCATAGTGCAAAACTGCAGCCCATAGAAACCAGAGGTAGAGAGAGATGAATGATGGAAATAAAGGAAACTGACAAACAAAAAGACACTCCACCCTCCTCCGCAACACCATCCCATTACAGCCAGCCCATACAGGATGGATTGGGGGATGGGAGGACAACGCCTAAGGCGAGACTAATGTGGAATTAATTCACTTTGATCGTGAAAATACTAGAATCATCCTTCCATTCAAAAGAAATTAACAAGAAAATTAACAAGAATGTTCTCTGGTAGCTGAATATTATTAATATACGGCAGTGATATGTGAATCCTGAATGATTCATTCTTCTCAGTGAACTGGGTGTACTTCAGAGACGATTCCTTCTTCTCAGTGAATTGGGTGTACTGCAGAGACGATACATTCTTCTCAGTGAACTGGGTGTACTGCAGAGATGATTCATTCTTCTCAGTGAACTGGTTGTATTGCAGAGGCGATTCTAGGATTGGGATTCAGGTGTGCTCAGCCCTCAATTTGATTATTTATTGTTAAATTCATTCTTTTTAAATTGTTTTCCGCACAACCATCTTTAGTGTTCACAGAGAGTGATCCAAAAAAAGAGAAAATATCCAGTGAGCATCAGTTCTTTTGGCAAAAATCCGTCGTTGATCGCAGAGGTCAGTGGAGAATGACCAAACTGTTTCGAGCTCATAGACAGACAACATTACCTTAAAATAACCCCTTGTTACAACCAATGTATGCAGAAGAACATCTCTGAATGCACAACACATCGAACCTTGAAGCAAATGGGCTACAGCAGCAGAAGTCCACACTGGGTGCCGCTAAGAACATGAAACTGAGGCTACTATTTGCACAGGCCAACCAAAATTGGACAACAGAAGACTGAAAAATCATTGCCGGGAAATTATATGCTTTTCATAAACATCATAAAAGCATGGTTCTATTCTGCTTTGTATCAATGGTTCAGGCTGGTGGTGGTGTAGAGGGGTGGGATATATTTAATGGGCACCCATTGGCCCCTTTGGACCAATTGAGCATCATGTGAATGCCACAGCCTATCTGAGTATTGTTACTGTTCATGTCCATTCCACTATGACCACAGTTTACCCATCTTCGAATGGCTACATCCAGCAGGATAATGACGCAAATCTCACACTGGTTTCTTGAACATGACAATTAGTTCACTGTACTGAAATGGCCTCCACAGTCACCGACCTCAATCAAGCACCTTTGGTATGTGGTAGAACAGGAGATGTGTGCAGCTGACAAATCTGCAGCAACTGCATGATGCATTGACGTAAATATGGACCAAAATGTCTGAGGAATGTTTCCAGCACTTTGTTCGATCTACGAAAAATAAAAGCAGTTCAGAAGGCAGAGGGGGTTTCCAACGTGGTACAAGCAAAGTGTACTGTATGTAACCAATTGGCCAGTGAGTGTAGGAAGTGTACATAAAGCCCATTATTATTCAGTTCAGATAATCTTGGCACTTTTTTAGGCTAAAAGATTGTTCTGTTATAAAATTGGAACAAAATAACTATCATTGTCACACTTTTGTGTAGGGTGTAGTGAGGAGAGAGGAAGACCAAGGCAGGTAGATGGGGAATTAATGATGGTTACTTGAGAGAGTTAAATCCAGGTAATGTACAGAAACATGAAGTTGCAGGTGTCAGGAATTGTGAGCAGCACAACGGTATGTAGACTAATTACACAACGTGCTCTATAAAGGCACGGACGCTAAAACTAAGTCTATAAAGAGTGTACGCATAGAGACTCAAAACAATACTGCACTCTTCTCACATCTTGCAATATATGTAGACATTACCTTCAGGATGACCACATCCCTCAGCAACAGGTCATTAATTAATCGCTCCATCTCCTGTTTGCCCACTGCATATAAAGCCCATCTAGCCACAGGCTGTAGGCAACTGCTAATTAAGACCAATAGTCCTCAATCTAATGACACCGGCTAATGCAATGGGGAAACAGGGGATGGCGCCACACTTCCCACTATACAGTACATACACATGAATAACAGAACATACACTTTTATACATAAGTCCATAAACACATATAGCAAAAAAACTGAAAAACATTTAAAGAAGTGTCCATGTCACAGTTCATCTGTCCATGCCAGCCCTCCCTGGGCTGAATATGACAATAATCAACTAACATAAATAACCTACAACTTGTTTCAAAACAATATCATCTGAATACTCACTTCTCACTGGGATCTCAAAATTTTTGTTCCAGTTAGCATGTCTAATGTAGTTTTTCCAAGAAAAAAATTATAAAATAAAACAGAAAAACTTCATGTTCATTTACTGCTTTCTATCTGATTTTTTTTAAAACACTATAGAGATGGATGGAAGTATATATATTTGACGTACACATGTTTGAGATTTGCTACCATTCCGGAGCTATAAAAGGTAAAGGTACTTTATTGTCACATACACATACAAATTCATTCTCTAAATGTAACAATTCCCTCAAGGGAGCAGTGGGCAGCCAACTCCAGATCTCCAGAAAGCCACTGCTTTGGTCAGGGACCCTGACTGGAGAACCTATTGATATTAATAGAAACATCAGAGTTAAGGTTCTGGAGCATCAATTGATTAAATTGATTTCAGAAAATAATTACTTAACATGTTCATGGGGCCTGAGATGTAATACAGGGAGCCTGAAGCCTCCCTATATAGGGTCTAAAATCACTTCTGGTGTACTAAATCATTGCTCTAAAAGATTTGATTATTTAAATAACATTTTGTGCAGGAGGAATCATGCGGTGAAGTCTGGTAGCGAGCATAACAGAGTTGCTTTCAACCCCTTCCACCCCACTCCCTTCTGTGGTTTGCGCTTTGCGGCAACAATTTTTTTAGCAACAAATTTTTTAGTCCACGAGGCTAAAGAATCTTCGTCTGATTTTCAGAAACAGTCCTGCGTGCAACAAAGAGTGAGGGAATTTCAACCCAGACTTGATGAGCACCATCCATTCAGCAGGGAGTTGTCAGTGACTGTGCCACACTCTACTCGCTAAAACTTGCCAAGTCACCATGTTAACTTCACCAAAGGCCACTAAAGCCAATTACAATAGGCCTTTTATATAAATGGTGTTGTTTATTGATGATGCCTTGTTTGCCAACACAAACGCAAAATTATTAGCAATGCAGGCAATTTCTGTTACTCCTAGTTTATATATATATTTTTAATCTTTATTTAACCAGGTTAATCGATTGAGGACAAGTTCTCATTTGCAAATGTGACCTGGCCAAGATAAGGCTCAAGGTGCATTGTGACATGAACTTACACACATTCAAGTATACAGTTACACATATAAACGGTATTCAGTTAGATTAAAAATACTGTACATTCAGTGCATCATATGGTCTAAAATCGAGAGGTAGATTAATTGTAATGTAAAGTGACAGTACCAGAGTAATAACACTAGGATAGGTAACATGATGAACTTGGCTGAAAATGGTAATGTGCAAATTATACAAAGACAGCTGTGTTGTTGAATATGTACAAGAAAAGCACAATGCAAAATGATCCTAGGGGTTAATAACACATTGGTACAGAGTCGACCATTCTCTGGAATATGTTTTCATGCTAATCGAATGTGCCCAGTTTTAGTGCAAATTAATAATTACCTTATAACTCTAGTTGTGAGGGCACAAATGAAGTAAAAATAAATCACTATTATAGACCACTAACAAAACTCAAAATAGCACCACACTTCCACGGTAGCATAATGAGGCTCCTTGCATGCAAATCGAAGCATTGAGAACTTTGTAAGTGTACAGACAGTTTATTAGAAATATAGTTTAAAAAGACATTACCGTTCGTGTATACAGCCAGGCGCCATCTTCGGGACACAGACTCGATCAGTCAAACCACAAACTCTGTGCTACGTGAGCTCAAAACATTTTAGAATTGGTACTGCAGGAAGCAAATTCATTTTTGAAAAAACTAGCCTTCCCTAACTGCCTGTGTGTACAGGTTTTGTGTGGGGTATTCGAGGCTAGTGCAGTCCGCCACAGATTGTTTTTGTGCTTGCTGAGGGCAGTCAGTTCCGGGGTGAACCAGGGACTATATCTAAACTTTGTTCTGAACTTTTTGAAAAGAGGATGCTTGTTCAGGGTGGCAATGAAAGCATTCTTAAAGAAGAACCAGGCATTCTCCACAAATGGTATCAGGTCAATATCCTTCCATGGTACCTGTGCCAGAACTATTAGGAAGGCCTGTTCACTGAAATGCTTTAAGGAGCATTTGATGGTGATAAGGGGAGGCCATTTAACTGCAGACCTGTTACAGACACAAGTAATGAGGGAGTGATCACTGAGATCCGGACTGAAGACATCAGGGTGTATTTTGAGGCCATGTTAGTCATGACAATATCAACGAGGGTGCCCTTAACAGATTTTAGGTTGTATCTGGTAGGTTCATTGATCATTATTAAGAGGTTTGGACAAAATATCAACCTTGCTAGCCATTTCATAACTGCAGCCTATGTATTATGCCTAATGTTACTATCGTTAACAGTCATCAACCTGTTTAGTATAAATATAAATGCTAGGATATCAGATATGTTATAGTACTATAAGGTATATATAAAGTAGTAATTGTATATCTCATGATGATGGATGTAGATGTAGAGCAGTGAATGAGAAACCTTCAAGTAACCATCAATGTCCTGATCAACTGGATTACAACTTCAGCCAGGTGGTATACATGCTATGACATAAGACAAGAAAATGTTATTGTCCATCAGATTTACATAACATTTTAATTTGTCTTTGGCAATCTGGAAACAGTAAAAACAGACAAAACATAATATAAAACAGACAGTGACAGTGTACCACAGGATAAGCAGACAGTACACAGTATAATAACAGACAATACACAATATAAAACTACTATACATAAAAGGGACTTGCAGCAGAGCTCATAGACTATGGGTGGGAGGAGTGAGTCATTTTATGATGTCCCTGTTTAGAAAGGTCACTGGTGAGGGGAAAAATTATTTCTTATATCCATTTTTCCTGGCTAGTGGGACCGCGAGTCTGGACTTATGGAGTTAAGTTGGAAAGTCTATAGCAATAGTATGCTACGTTTTTTTTAATATTCTATATTGAATATAATTTTATTGGACATAATAAGCATTTAAAGGTTTCAAATTAGTTTTAAGGGATACTTCATTCTTCAGATTGTGCTACATTCTCCTCTTCTCAGTGACACGCATAAAACATGTTAAACAAATGTCATGAAATATGTTAAGCAAATAATACCATAATATATAATGTAGCCTAAAAGAACAGAAGAAATCATTCAAAGCTGTTCATGATCATTTCATAATGTGGTCATGTGTTAAGCAGACAAAATAATTAAAGTAATTACATATCTCATTGTGTGTGTGACATGTAGTCTAAGGTAATAATGGGTATAACTTAGGCCGACAAAGTTTTATTTTCTGAAGACAAAATCATTTGGTTATTGCTAGAAAAAATAAAGGTCAATTTGTTTTTAAGTGTTCTATGCTGAAAATATTAAAATTAGTGTTACTAGAGAAAACAATATGGTCCCATCATGAGATAGAGATGGAAATAAGCAGGAGAACAAAACGATTAATTAAATGATTCAGTGACTTATAATATTTGAATTTTTAAAAAGAACTGAACAAATTAGTTCACTTTAGTGATTCGGAATGCCAATTACTAGTTCAATATTTTTCAATTTTAAATGCTCTGCTGTGAAACAGTCTACAGTCCATTTAGACTCAAACTAGCCCATATAAATTCGACACCATGATAGTTCACCTGTCCTATGTTTCTTAGAGACTGTAAACAAACTCACAACATAGACTGTAAAGCTAATGAGGTGTGATATCCGAGCATCAAATTCCATGTTACCGGTTAACCAAGGTCAAGTCTAATGGAGGTTGTGGTCCAAGACGGATCATTGGTGATGCACAGATATGATGCAGAGACATACTGACAGTGGTCCGACCTAGGAGCTCCTGTCCCAGAGGATAAATGTTAACATCTGCTCCTTAAGCGACACAAACCAGATATTATCCCTTCCACTTAATATTCATGATATTGTTAACCCCTCTAAAACAATGATCCTATCAATTTAACAATTGTTATATACTGATTATATTTTTTCCCAGGGATTAACTATGAATAAATTATTTTCACTACTTGACATTCATTTTAATTTAATGGTTGTATCGAACATGTGTCTGTATTGTTTGTATTCAAAACATTGTATAAAAAATAACTCATCAGAAATTCTTAAAATTGGTAAATATTATTTATGTTAAACATATGTTTATGTTAAGGCTTTTGTGTGTTCATACCTGAAAGACAACTGTATTAAACCGCCAACAAAATGCTTAATGAATGCTACAATTAGCCTATCGATTATCAATAATAATAATAATTATTATTATAATTATTAATTATGTAACCAATACCTTCTTTCTCATATTTCCCTTTTAAAAAACTGTGTTTATTCTTCAAAGAAGAAAATTGACATTCCATAAGATGTATTTTTATAGCCCTATCATTGAATAGGACAGATAGGAAATATCCAAGGCCTGAGGCCGGGTTAAGATTTGGGGGTAGAGATGCTTTACTACACACATGGCAAGGGGGTGAGCCTAATCACTCGGTAGCAGAAATCCCCAGAAATGGGGGATGGGAAGAGGCAGTCCCCAGGGTGACTCATTTAGGCTTTGAAGGAAGCATTTTGCCTCCGTACACACCAGTCGGTTGCCTAGACACAAAGGATAATCTTTTGTTTTAAATGGGTATGCAGTAGTGAGATTGCTGAGGGAGCGCCAGCCACCTTTGCTATGTCTGTCAATGTTTCAACCTTGTTGAGCTACTCTACACTAACCTAGTCTTTAATCTTTGACATTTCCTAGTCCTGCAGTATGCTTTTCAGAGCTTTTCCATTGTCCCAGGGAATCCACAAGGAGCTGCCACTCACTTCCTTCCCCGTGAAAACTTGTTCCTCAAATTTAACAGTATGCTCTTAGCACATTTACACACACTCAACTTAGCAAATACTCAATAACTGTATAAATCTATTAATAGTTATTAAAAGTTATTTACTCCTAATTACAAATTGGATCTCGATATTTTCTATTTGAAAATAATAATCATTGTTCCCTATGGGAAAAAAAGAATCACTATTTTTTTCAGGAAAACATCTGTAAAATCTAAAAACCAAATGAACACATTAATTAATAAAAAAGATCATTCTTTTCACAGGCATACATGAAAAGACTAATAATTTGTTACATTTTTCACTGGAAAAAAGGCATATTTTGTAAACTGCATAGAAAATACCCAATACAACAATATTCCCCCGCAAATTATCTTGCCAATCAGTACCATCAACACTTTAATTGAGATCCATGATTTCTTTCAGGTTGTCTCGGTTTTCTCAGACCACCTACTCATTTGAATAAATATCAGTGAATAAATGATATAATCATGGTTCTGTACTTCTTAAAACTGAAAAGGTTTAACATTGAACGTATAGCAGTATTCAGAGCTGAGCATGCACAATAACAGGTCTTTGTTGATATGGGCTCGTAGCAGGTTCCTCGTCACTGGTGCGTTCATCGTGGGTTTAGAAGGGTCATATCATCACTGGCAAAGAGTGAGAATTTCGGTTACTCTGTGAATAGACAGTAGAATGGGAGGAGGCGGGGTGTGAATGGATGGGACTGTGTGCGAAAAGGATGTTTCCCTACTCATCAGTTACCCAACGAAAGCGCACCGGTAGATGTTACTTCCTTTATGAGTTTAACGTGAGCTAAAGCTACAGAGGACACCAGTGGAATATTTGTTTTTCTTCGGTGCCGGTAAAAACCTTCTGTTCAAACAAGTGCTGTAGCTCAAGTCGGTCATTACGGCGACAATAAAGACAAGGTAAGGAGCTGTACAGTTTTATTTGAAAATGAACAATTCGCGCTTCTATTGATAATTGAGCCTATGTTTAGGAATATCCACGCTTATCAGTGTGGCAAATAATGGTCATTTATTCAATTTAAGTCTCGTTAAGAGTGAGTTAAATCACAAAATGTTTTAACAAACTTAATACACTCCATTGGCGAACAACAAATTATGAATATCAAGTTTTTTGCTCATGTTCCCTGTCCTTGTTTACCCCCCTTTATCCTGTTGCGCTGACAAGTGTACATGACACATGTAATGCACTATTATTGTATATACTGTAGCAACAATATGTTTGTTATTCACCCAGTGTATTATATTAATGCAGCCTACTTACACTCATTTAATTATTCATAGTAATGTTCTTTTTTTCTAAAGAATTCATACAATCAACCAAACAGACAAAAATAACATACAAAGGCATGTCTTTCCATCATCCATGATCTCTTCCCTCAGCGCTATTACCAGTGGATGACTGATTGGGGCTCATAACAAAGCATGCATGCTTGTTTTATTGTAAACATTACGATATGTTACTGTACACATGCTGTAAACAGTACACTATTTTTGATGAAACAGGCAAAAAATCTATAATCCTAGCTGAAAGATGACTCAAACCTGTAAATATTACTTAGAGGAAATTTGCATTGATTTACACACAAATGCACACATGCACAGTTGTGTATTTCTATCCTTGTGGGAACAAAAATATGAATTAACCCATGTTTCCTAACCCTAACATTAATAACTTACATGTATACATAAACTTAACCAAGCAATAGTGTCTAAACCTAAACCATTATTTTTAAACCTTAAAGTAACCTACCAGTATATTTTAAGTTGTACATTTGACCCTACACCTAACCCTAGTTTGTCCTTGTGGGAACCAAACCATCCTAATTAGAGGTTGTTTTTGTTTTATTATCCTTGTCAGGACTTCTGGACCTAAGTTGATCTGCTAAAGCATAGACCTACTTCAGCCACACATTTCTAGCTTTTTGGGAATGCTAAACATAACCCTGACCCAAAAATCCATGTTCAATATTACATTTCCCTAAACCTATATCATACCTTCAGTATCACCTTCAATAGCCTATCTTTTTTGCATAAACTTAACTTAGCTCTTGAATGCCTAAACTTAATTGAACGTAAACCCTAAATCTAAAAGTAACCCAAATTCTAACACTATGCCCATTATTAACAATGTGCTGGAAATCACATCTCTCTACTGGGGACCGGCCATAAGATGTTTTACTGTTTTTGTGATTATTTCCTATCCCTAAATGCCTTTTAGCCTTCAGTTCTAGATTATGTTAATGTAGTTTATATGCATGCTTCATCATCAGAATTGAACCCTCTTGTTTCAGTTTATCAGGCTCTGATGCATTCTTTTATAAACATCATTGTCTCTTGCACACTTTGGTTGGCTGGGACTCTCTCACTCCCAGAAGGACCAGACATTGTTTTATGTTTGTATACTAAAGCTTCCTGATTAAACCTCTGTACTTAAGTATCTTACCAGATAAAACATCCTATGAGGACCAGTTTTCAGGTTTTACTGTCTTTTTGAGAACTTCTGGTCCCCAAATGTGTTATTAGACCTGGATCACACAGACGTGCATACATACAGTGCAAAAATATACACACAGACACTCAAACGTGTTATCATTCACCCAGTTAGAACAAAGAAACACGCACACTGTCAGTGCTGCTTTTCTATACATGCACAATTTATTTAGCTATTCATCCAAAATAACCTACTGGCACAGACACTGGTTCAAAGTCCCGGTTTGATTTATATTTGGTTGATTTGTAAATTTAACTTGAATCCAACCTGAAATCAACAAACGTGTACCTCGTCATTAGATATACGGTAGTAGGTTAAAATGACTTTACCTCTATCTTTTCTAATTGGGTTTTCCTCATTGGATTGTTTGTTTATTTTTTCATAATCCAACGTTGAGGGAGTGTGTCTGTGTGGATTTCACTACATCATTGATACCTGCCGTAAACTGGATAATGTGACAAATATCTTAATGCAGTGTGTTGAATATGAGCACAGCAGAAGTTTGAAGGAGCAAAGCCATTTAATACACGAGACACAGGTTTTAAAGACTATCCCATCAGTCAAACACAGACTCACAACTTTAGCCTTCGTTTCCTGTTTCCTGAGAATGACAAACGAAGGGAAAGAGAAGCATGTGATATCCTGTCTGGTTGTTGTGTCACTCTGGAATAAAGTACCACAATAGGCCCAGAGGAGGAATTAGACTATAATGACATAAAACACAATTTTAGGCAACAAATACACTTATAGAATAGAAAAGACAACCATCAGTAAACAGAAAGCTGATAGTACATATTTTGATTCACACACCTCATATTTTCCTCAGTTCACAGTTAAAGTAGCTATGCTGAGGATAGTCAGTTCCTTTTTCTAGACCCTGTCACTAGAGTGATATTGAACAAAAGCATGGGGTCAGTTTGTAAAGGGGGCAATATTGAATTTACAGTTCATAAAAGAAGCATTAGACACATACACACACAATACAGTACAAAAGCAGGACAGCATTGTGTTGACTTTACTCTAGGATGTTCAGTTGCTTTTAATGGGGTCAGCACTTCCAATTCAATAAAGCTATTAACTGTCAACGACCATTCCAGCGCTAGTATTCAGCCAGCACAAATAAAAGTGTTTAAAGGGGAACACCAATGTCCATGTGATTATCTAAACTATGTCCATGTGGGTATCTAAAACTCCCTTAGTGTTGAACAGCTAGTCAAAGTGCACACCATTTCTGAGAAAAGTACTCACACATCCAGCTCAAGACGTCATGAAACAACCACAAATACGTGATTGCCATCTTGAGACATGAAAATGTAAATTTGAACAGTATGGAAATAATTTTAACTTGTCTCAGGCGTTTCTCGAGCTGTCTCGAATATGTGTCTTGAAGCTATCGTAATGTAAACAGTATGCAACCTACACAGGTCCACCCACAAGAGACAGAGTAGGGCTTTGGTTTCTTGTCTTAAGTGCATAGCCTACAGAAGCAAACCTTGCAAAAAACGTCTCTGGGAATAAGTGCTATTATAATTTCCCACATTTAGACCAATACTTCTTTGTCCTAAAATATGGATGTCAGCATTTTGTGTGTTTTTCCCACACGTATCTTTTGAATGTTTGCCATGCACACAGAACAGTAGGGTTGGTATTTCGGTCATTCCACAAATCAAGTGCATTTTGTGTGTCTCAGATATTTGAACTGGTACACACATTTTGAATAATATAACTCATTTTGACCAACCTTATAGACCAACAGAATATAAAAAAAAATTGATGTAAAACATATTACTTTCAATTGCTTATCCCTGTTGCACACGCCATACCTTTTTCCTCCTGTCACAACATGATTATGGCTGTTCAACGTTTCCAGCCTGTGATATCTAACTTTGTTGTATCAATCTCTGTTATCATCAACCCAAATACATGAAAAAAAGACATGGTCAAGCGAAAAGGGGCATTAATAGTCAACCCTGTTACATCAAGCCCTGTTATAGTCAACCAAGTTACATCAAACCCTGTTATAGTCAACC
>JACXGM010025813.1:0-15015 GCA_016801145.1 Umbra pygmaea | reverse complement strand
AGGGTTATATCTCTGTACAGAATGTCATAGGGTTAGATCTCTGTACAGCATGTCATAGGGTTAGATCGCCATACAGCATCTCATAGAGTTATATCTCTGTACAGCATGTCATACTGTAGGTTTAGACCTGTAACGTTTTGGGGGAGAGAGAATGGGGTAAATAAATGCAGTGTTCTTCACTTTGCAAAGCAATTTACATGGCAATTTCACTTGATGGCCTTCGTGCCCTGGACGATGGCCTTGGATCCCTGGCCCTGCCCTTAAAATCATAATTCCATGTCTGGTGTACACTGAACCAAACTCCATCTGTTACTATAGTGACTGCTCCACTCCTCACCCAGAAAATGCGATTTGCCAACCTGAATAGACGGGTAGGTCTGGAAATGATGTCTTCCTGAATAAGCATTGCATACATCAGGCAGGCACGCGCACACACACACAGTCTTTGGTCAGATCATGTATGGGATGATAACAATCACTATACTTCCGCGATTGAATTTACAGGTACCCGATCTTTCCCCTAAGTCACCTCCCTCCATCTTTCCCCTACGTTGACTTCCTCCATCTTTCCCCTACGTCGACTTTCTACATCTTTCCCCTACGTCGACTTTCTACATCTTTCCCCTACGTTGACTTCCTCCATCTTTCCCCTAAGTCACCTCCCTCCATCTTTCCCCTACGTTGACTTCCTCTATCTTTCCCCTACGTCGACTTTCTCCATCTTTCCCCTAAGTCACCTCCCTCCATCTTTCCCCTACGTTGACTTCCTCCATCTTTCCCCTACGTCGACTTCCTCCATCTTTCCCCTACGTCAACTTCCTCCATCTTTCCCCTACGTCGACTTCCTCCATCTTTCCCCTACGTCTACTTCCTCCATCTTTCTCCTTGTGTCCAGGGAACAAAGTTGGATGTTTCTTTCATTGCCCTTCTGGTTACTCCTTCGCTCTTTTGTCTTCTTCTCACGTCAAGCTTTTTGTCTCTTCCCTTTGATGAATTCATATAACATTTAATAGCCAAGTCTTACATTGCACTGATTGTTCGGTTTTTTAATCAAACGCAATACATGTGGGTCTGTTTGAGAGCGGCTGTCTGTGCGGGTGTGCAAGTGTGCATGTCTAAAAATTAGGACTGACTTTTCTTTACATGATTTTGACTTATTTTCAACATACTGTAGAAAATGCTCTTGTTGCTTGAAGAAAAAGACAAGAGCACACCGAACAGCCCCTCTTGGCAGACACACTCCATTCAAAATCTAAATATCCACTGTGGCATAATAACATGTAAATTAAGGCCCGGAAATGAATTTTCCCCCCATTGAAAGTAAACATGCAACTCCATTAAAATGCCAACGAGGCAAATCGAAGCAAATCCAACATAATCATGGAGAGGAGCATGAAATCCCATTTCTTCCCATTTCGGGGGAAATGACTGACAAATGACTGAATTTCGGGTCGGACGTGGGCTGGAGCTCAGCGTAGGGACGCTGCTCGGTTAGCCAGGCGGAAAATTGGAAAATTTAAGCTACAGTGAGTCATTAGCTAAATCAAATATGAAACAAAATACGCCCGTCTCCTGGGGTGCTCCGTCTTATCTCTCATTCAAAGCCATTGATTTCACTTCAGCGGACTCTCTTCATTCCAAAATATGCTAACTCTTATCATGGTGTAAGCTAGTAGATAAACGTCGGCTACTGACCATCTTGGGCAAATTAGCTTTTGTGCAGTTCAGCACATACAATTCTTTTCCCTCCCACTGTCTTCTGTTTCTCCAAACTTTTTCTCACTTGTGATCTCCCTCTCTCCTAAACTTTTATTCTCAAGGTCCAAACTCAGTGTATCTAATTGGCTGAGGGTTGCTCAGTAATGACAAGGCGGTCGACAAAGGAGCTTTGGGAAATATAACCTCTTTTCCTGGGCATCAGTCACCTGACCACATGACCCATGAAATAACTACAGTATAACACATTTCAAAAATGCTGATCTCAGAGTTGGAAGAGTAAGGCTTAATGTCCACCATTTTTAAATGATAATTTTAAATGACTTTAGCTTTCCCCACAATATTATGGACTTGAAAGTAGCTGATTCTAGAAGCAAACTTGATACGTTTTATAAAAATGGGCCCAGAGCCCTGTTCAACAGGGATAGAGACTGTTACTGTAGTGTACTGTTCTCACTTCATCAACATCACCATATCACCCCCCGTCAGGGTGTCTGCCAGGCCTGTGGCGGCCCCGCTCGATGGGAACATACTAATTAGACGTATTCTCCTTCAGAGAAAAAAAGCGGCACACACACAGCCATAGTTCCTGGGATGGACAGCAGGTAATTGAATAAAACTGACAGAATTCAATCACAGTATCCCACAGTGTCAATAGGGACGACTCAGGGTTATTGCAAAGGGACCTGCAAGATCCAAAATGGCTGACAGTGAGTGAAAAAACAGTCAGTCCGCAGTTAGATTCTTATTGGCATTTGAGGCCTATGCCCCTCTAGTCAAATGTAACTGTCACTGGCTGTGGCAGTTCCCAATTGAGTCCAACATCCCAGCTCAACTGTCACTAACAGTACAGTTTTACACAGGCCTGCTTCCACGAATCAAATCCAGATGTCAGAACAAAATTTGTGTGTCACTACCGATGCTGGCCCCACTACATCCATCTGTCATTACAGCAGAATAAGGCGTACATGAATTCCAGAGACTAACGCTCTCTGTTCACATCCCTCTGCTGGACCCCTTCACACAAAACTGGGAAAATCCAAAATGGCAACTGGGTAAAAGTAGTGCTCTATACATGGCATCGTGTCTCATTTCAGACAAATACACTTTGCTCATTTTTTATTTACCCAGGTGCGTCACACCTTGTGTGCATTTCTCATTAAAGGAGCCCTGTTGCCTCAATGTTTTGAGCACCTCTTTTTCTCTGCCTCGTGTCTGCTCAGTAGTCTCATCTCTTTTTCTCTGCCTCGTGTCTGCTCAGTAGTCTCATCTCTTTTTCTCTGCCTCGTGTCTGCTCAGTAGTCTCATCTCTTTTTCTCTGCCTCGTGTCTGCTCAGTAGTCTCACCTCTTTTTCTCTGCCTCGTGTCTGCTCAGTAGTCTCACCTCTTTTTCTCTGCCTCGTGTCTGCTCAGTAGTCTCACCTCTTTTTCTCTGCCTCGTGTCTGCTCAAGAGCCGCTGAAGACCTCCACCCTTGAAGCCCTGAAAGTGGGCCGCCGGAGCCCCGACTGTGACCACGTCATAGAACGCATCTGTGGGGAGAGAAGCAAGCGTCATGACTGGGGTCGTTCGGGAATGTCCTGCACTGCAGTGCACCACGGAAAAAGTGGGGCGGCAGGCGAGAGAAGGAAGGAATAAAAGATGAAGTAGACAGAAAATGAGATGAAAGACTGAGAAAGGTGAGAATCAAACTGTTTGTTTTGAGGAGGGGTGTTGTGGTGACCGAGGATCATGCAACACTTTGTTTGGAATGTGTAACTGCAGAGGTGTGACGTGATGAGAGAGACACACCGATGGAGAGATAGAGAGAAAGACAGTGAGTGAGAGTGTGTGTGTGTTTGTGCAACCGCCCGTCTGTTGGTTTAGCGCGAGGGCAGCTAATGACCACCCGGGAGACAAGCATAGCAGCCAGACACCACAGGAAGTCCTGTTTGAGAAGTCAACCGCAATTAACGGCAGCACTGCTCCAAGCGCAGAGGTTACCCTGGTGATACACGTCGCAGACACCCCGCCCCGCGCGGCCGGGGGGAGTGCTTCTCTGAGCCCGCCCCGGCGCTTCCTTCGTAATGATCCCAAGGTCGCCCCACGCGGCCCCTTCTTCTCCACGCGCTCAGCCCCCGGGTTCTAAAAACTTCCCAGCTCCCCCTAATTGGCTACGCTCTCTCACAATACAGAGAGACACAATGAAATACAATGCCGCAGCCCACAACATCACTCACACAGGC
This sequence comes from Umbra pygmaea, assembly GCA_016801145.1. NCBI lineage: Eukaryota > Metazoa > Chordata > Actinopteri > Esociformes > Umbridae > Umbra > Umbra pygmaea. The sequence continues at coordinate 11,075 of JACXGM010025813.1, read as the reverse complement.
TAATTTGCTCTAGCTGATTTCTTTGTGGGTCCCCTTATAAGCCTCCTCCCGTTCCCCTCATAAATTGTCTGGAGAAAAGGGGGGGGGGCAAGAGCAGGGAGACCTGTCTTTTTCCCTCACTCTCTCTCGCACTCTCCCGAGAAAGGAGAAATTGATTGCAGGCCCGGTGAGATAAGTTGGAATAATTCATACTTAACCTATCCCCGCGTCCTGTTTAAGGGAGATAAAACGTCCCTTTTACAAGGCCCCAAATGGAGTTTATAACACTGTTTCCTTACTGGGTTTTGTCAAGCCATGTAACGGGGACTTGGGTAGTGTGGCTGTCACCTGGGAGATTCACTGAGGAGCCGTTTCCCAGACAAATTACCATTTTCTGGGGCTCATAAAGCTGTTTCCCTCCAGGCTGTTGTTTTTTCTTCTCTCTGGATGATCAATTGTGGAATGCAAATCTGAATGCAGAAGTTATGCTATAATTGTAAGTCGCTCTGGATATGAGTGTTTTCTAAATGACTCAAATGGAATGTAAATGTCTAGGCACAGTTGCTAGGGTTTGCTGGGGAAGATATAAAATAAATGAACTATTCCTGTGTTTTCCTAACAAGCATAGAAAACAATGTGACTAATGTGAAGGACAAAATGGACATATTTGTCAATAACTTCAATTGGCGCAAGTTTAATATCCGTGTTTTGGAAAGTTTACTCACTTTTCACATCGAAAACACATCTACTGCCCAAAGGAGTGACCAGAAACAATTATGTGGCAGCCATTTTATCACCAGACCCAAACATCAGGGTGCTAAATCGTTGCATTGCAGGACAGCCTACGTCATGATGGTCAGTGGTTTGAGCCTGACCATGGGTTCTGAGTTTCCCCCGGACCTCCTGCAAGAGGCAGCGCAAATTGACACAGTCAGTGTTGCCAACTTAGTGACTTTGTCGCTAGATATAGCGACTTTTCAAACCTCTTAAGCAACTTTTATTGAAAAAAGACAGATGCTATTACTGCCCCGTGAGCATGTGATATGTCTTTCCCGCCCAGACTCGGAGGCACACAGTGAGACAGACAGAGAGAGCGAGGTGAGCTGAGTGAGCAGGTGAGAAGGCAGAGCAGCGCAATCAGTTGACCACACAACAGCTGACATAGACCTGAATGAGCTGCGCAAACATCGTTGCCAAGGACCAATCACGAATATATATTGTTTGCTCCCTTTTGTTTTAAATTTAAAGAGGTTAAATTAACCATTTATTTTTATTACTTTCATGCGCTCAATCTCAAGAGATTTTTAGACAGTTGTTCATTCCTGTTTCTGCCGGATCCAGAATCTTAGATCAGTGGACATGATGATGTCACAAATGTGATAATTAGCATTTAACGACTTTTCAAACAGGCTTCAATAACTTTCCCTTGAAAAGTGCTGCCTGGGATTTGGGTTAGATAAGTCAGATTATCTACCTTGCCACGTTGCTCTCCTTCGACTCCTTGTGTGCAGAATGGACGCCTGTAAGTTAAATCGTGGAAGTAGAGTTGGTGAACATATTCATCCCGTGCATGATCCGACTAAAGACTTCCATGTTGGTGCGAAAAGAATTTGCGGCTGGACGACATGTGGTTGGATGAACCATGTGCGCGCCCCTTGCCATCCCACAGGTCTGGCCAAAGACTTGCGGAGCTGCCGACAAGGCAGGGTTAGTGGGATTTGGGAAGGGAGGAAATATCAGGAAAAAACTCCCATTGTTTTCAATACCGGCTCTGTCACCTACATTTTGACAGCGAAAACCACAAAAGAGTCAATCATCAAGCGGTTTTGTTACATTTTCTACGTTTGGTAGAGAACCGATTATTTGATGCCTGTCTGAGGTAATGGTTGCAAGGGGAGGCTAACAGATTGATCCTGCTTATCCCACTTGTCACTGCTGATGTCTTCAGCCTGGATCTGTGTCCAGGTGTCTAGCCTTCAACTTTTCAATCAGTCAAATGTTGAGACAACGTGATACAAAGAATCATTCCCCAGGAGCTAGCACGTGTTAGCTGTTACAAAACACTTCCCTGAGCTAGAGCGTAGCGTGTGTTGGCGGACATAATGCAATCTGACAAGCCAAGGGCTGAACCATAGAGGGCAACATTGGGGCCAGTTGTAGGGGAATATGGGAATAATAGTTCGACTAGCTCATAGGGCTTCATTAGAGCATTGTAAATCTGACTTCCTGTCTGTCTGGTCAGGTTAACGTGCATCTGTCAGGCCTCCAGAAGCCCCTGGTCTGAGCTTTCTCCTGACAATGAAAAGTGAAGCAACGAAGGTCAGACGCGAGACAACACTTCTGGATGTGAACCCCTCAAACTACCGTGGCTCAAGGTCCACTGTCGACGTTCAAAGCTGCAGTGGTTGTTACAGCAGAGCTGTATTAATTAGGGAGAATAAAGTATGGCACATTTCCTATTGGACAACATAATCTGTTCAGTTGTTTCCCTGTTCGCTACCTAAGAAACAAACCTCAACCCACAGGAATCTTAAAAGAAAGTTTGGAAACGTACCGTTTTTTCTAGGACACGTCACCCTCATTCGTTGCGTGTGCAGGTTGATGGGGATGAACTCTAGGTACCTCTGAGCCTTGCTACAGCTGGGCTTGAAAGATGGACCTGAAAAGCATGCAAAGAAAAGTACAGTACGTGTGGTGAAATTTTATTCTAATATTTTGAGTTGTTATTTAGGAATTGTTCAAGAAGTAATGATAGTGGACAACCTTTTTTAATGTAATATTACCATTATTAAAACAGGTAAGTTGATTAGGAACAAATTGTTATTCACAGTCATAACCTTTAAGTGAATTTTAGAGGATGGAGGATGAGCAGTTAGTGTTAACTGACATTCTCAGGGACAGGACCACCTTGACACCTGGTACAACCAGCAACTTTTTGGACTAGTCAGACACATTAACCACTATACAATTAGTTGGAAATTCACAAAATCTTTTCCAAGCAATATGTGTTTGTTCAAATGATTTTTCAGGATCACAGTTGACTAGTGATCTGGCTAAGCTTGTAGTACCACAAATAATCCAGAAGGGGGCTACATCCCTTAAAAACATAGTCCACAAACGTGGGTTGGAGTACAAATCCTACCAACATGCAATAACCTCAAATACCTACTGAACATCATGCACTGGAAAACTGTTCTGAAAAGCCAAATACCTACTGAACATCATGCACTGGAAAACTGTTCTGAAAAGCCAAATACCTACTGAACATCATGCACTGGAAAACTGTTCTGAAAAGCCAAATACCTACTGAACATCATGCACTGGAAAACTATTCTGAAAAGCCAAATACCTACTGAACATCATGCACTGGAAAACTGTTCTGAAAAGCCAAATACCTACTGAACATCATGCACTGGAAAACTGTTCTGAAAAGCCAAATACCTACTGAACATCATGCACTGGAAAACTGTTCTGAAAAGCCATATATCAAGTAAAACCTGAAGTTCCAATGCATCATCCTTGGAAATATCCATCACAAACAGAGAAATCTTCTGCATATAAAACCCAGCTCATTTTCAATGAGCCCTAACAAAGCATCCGCTAATGTACATTGTAATCCCGTAAATTTAGGATTTTATGCCCTTTTGCACCACCTGGTTTGTACAAAACTTCCAATTACAATTTTACCCCCTTAAAGATAAGGCTGAGTCTTTGTTTGTGGGCTTACGCCAAATCTGAAATACACTATCTGACAGTCGTCTGCAGCTTAAATATCAAATATGTAAACAGAGCAGGCATACTTTCTTTGAATTAAGGCTAAGCTTTTAAGAACAGTCAAATAACACTGGCTATCTGACATTTTGTGGTGTTTGCTGAAGTGGCGGCTTGTTTCGTGAGTAAAGATGAACGGATAAACAGGTACACAGATACAGAAGGAAAATAAAACACATATTCTCCTCAAACAAACATTGGAAATTCTCTTCCAAATTAGTTCCACATCAAAAACTTTTAATTGGATTTTCTCCCCTCAGAGTCGGATGCTTTGAGAAAATCCAGGCAACTCAAACAGTCAATGAGATATTAAAATGTGAACTGATCTGTCACTGAGAGCTGGGTACTGCCTAACCTTGGCCTGTTTATTCCATTTAAACAGCCAGACCTAATTCCCAAGTGCAAATGAAGTATATGACTTCAAATACAGTAGGCACCCATACTCTACACTTCCATTTCGAGTGTACACATCCACTTTCCTCATCCAGCCCAGGGATCAAGACAAGCCAGTGATAACATATGTAGGAGTCAGTATGCTGTCTAGAGCGCAGTACGTGTCCTATTTACCATCCATTAAACATTTACAACATGCCCTGCCTCAAGCACATCTGGCCTACAAAGCTACTGTTTACAGATGACCATGCAGGCTGCCGAACAACAGCCTCCGGAAGACCCACGCATTTACAGTACATTTGGTTCCAAACAATTTACATTAGGCGATGCTAGCCAGTTTCCTTTGCCGTGTGTGAAAGGACAAAACTAAATAACATCCAGCCATTCATTTATTATCAGCCATGCCAGCACTGAACAGCGTGTTATATTCATAGTCTCGTTTCCTACCATTGGGAGCATTTAGCATTTAGCTAGCCATCCCCTATGCCTTCTCCCAGTGGTGCTTGGCGGAGCTAACGCTCGCGGCTAATGGCGTACCCAGGCGGGGAGCTTTGCCTTCATTTGAGCTCCCTGGGCTGCCAGTCACTCTGTCAGCTGTGCACACCGGGGACAGGGGCTAATAGACCTGGAGACCGGCGGGGGCCGGATGAATTGGCTGCATCAAATCCCCATCTTTTTGCCCAGGTGGTCAGTCTGTGTGACAGGAGGGAGCCAGCTACACTGACCCAGACACAGCTGTCTGCTCAGAGGGCTTGGAGTAAGAGAGAGCATACGCTCTGCTCTGGATGGATTTATCTTTCTTTCCGATAATTTGTATTACACAAATACAAATGCACATGTTATTTATTCAGCATATTCTCTTACAGTAGTGAGTGCATACCTTTTCATACTGGTCTCCAGTAGGAATCAAACCCACAACCCTGGCATTGCTGGTGCCGTGCTAAACACACCAACACACACTACCGCTTACTGATGTCTCTCCCCCTATCTCTCTTGACTGGGAGTCTTTTTCTCCTCTTTTTTTACTTGTTTACCTGAAGGACTAAGGCACATTAGGTGCATCCTTCTTAAAATATTCAAGCACGATGCCTTTGGATTGCTAACTTCAGAAACAAGGGTTCAATCGGCAAACACACACAGCCGGTGGCAGAAAACACCTACCCACTTCCTGTAGCATTCATCCAGAAACAACATTAAAAAGCCACATGCTGTTTCACTTTGATGCATCACAATCAAGCTGTCGATAACCACCTCGATTAAGACAACTCCAACCATTTGGACAGTTCAGAAACCGTTCACAATGCCATGTCAAACATTTCTGAAGCTAACTGCCAATGTGTAGCAGCGGTAGTGGCCTCATCATCCAACCAGTTCCTGTGCCTGTTAGCTAGCTAGAAGCGCTGTCTTCTTTTAACCCTGACAGCGGGGGATCGGCACTGTGCTGAGGAAAGTGGTGCTAAGCAGCAAAAGCCTCTGTGTTTAGAGGTTCCTTGGGCCGCCTCAGGGCAAGATTGGCACAGCACACAAGATACCCAGCTAGGGCAGATGAGCCATGCACCGCTGAGCCGTGAGATCAGGGTTCAAATCAATGCCGGATGCTGGGTATTTGATTTTTCTTCTTCCTTCTCTCCCACTGCTGCTCTTGTGTAATGCAGGAAGGAGGAACCTTTATTTTGAAAGGTGTGTGATTTTGTTATTTCTTTCCAAGTCCAACTAGCAAACATGCTGCACGAGGTCACGCTGTGGTGCAACCGGAAACATACTGACGGTGTACACATCACATACATTACACACTACCATGGCTATATTGTCGCGGAATAAACAAGTGTGCAGGCGTTTGAGCCAGCCTAACACAAAAAAAGTTGATGAACATCTTGATTGTGCAGGTGATTGCGGGACATTATGGACCTCTATAGTCCATTGTGTTTTTCTAATCACTTAGCTACATCGAACATTTAACCTCTGGTGACACATCCACAGCTTCATAATTTCCTTTGTAACAGCATAACAAAACAACAAGACTATTTCTTTAGTTCCTAACCTGGATGGAGGGCTTTTCACTTACGGTCCGTTGTTGTGATTGAGGAATGACAGGTGGACAGTTCCTCGTTGTACTTCACCGATGGCACAGAGATGCCAACAAACATACACTGAGGGGATTATACAAGCTACTAATTTGGCAAACAACAGGAACGAGTGAGATGATTTATTAATGAACGGAGTTCCGGCAGAATGGAGTTATTCCAACATCTGAGGTATGTCAAGGTCATCCCATCTCATTACGAGGAACCAAAAGAACAGTGGGCGAACTGACTTCAGCTCCCAAGGACTGCCGGTACACAGTCTCCACTCCCCCTCTACCTCACCTGGCTTTAACTTCGGCACTCCCTCACTTGTTACATCTCCCAGCTTCCATCGACCTCTCTCAGGTAAAAATGTTGTCCTGCCTCTTCTCCACAACATACATGTCCCTCCAGTCCTATCGCCCTTCCACTCCGCACCTTTGCTTTAATCACATTAGGTATTAATAATTAATCTGTGTGCCTCCTTCTCTGCCAGCTAGCTTAGTGTTGTCTGTCACCATGCTGACTTAATGTGATGCTGGATTAGAGGCGGCGAGGGCCCTCTTTTCTGTGAGGCGACGTCAAACTCCAAACTTGATTACCACACAATGCAGCATCTGGCCATGCCAGGGGAGCAGGGAGAACTGTCATGAAGAATTTCAACCCACGCCGTCTCACCCCCTTTTAACTAGATGTTGTGTGTGTGTGCGTGCGCGCGTGTGTGTGTAGCGGCCATCATCGCTCATCAGCCGGTCACAGGGGAAAACAACCACGACAAATATCTCATTACGGAATGAGAAGAACTGGGAGGAAAAAATCAATCACTGTCCATCAGGTTTCTATAACCACTGGGACCCAGAGAAGGCTGGGGTAGCAGGTCGATGGAGAGAGAGATGGAGGATGGATAGAGAGATGAGGAGAAGAGAGATGAGGAGAAGAGAGATGAGGAGAAGAGAGGGACTGAGAGATGAAGAGAGAGACAGAATGTAAGAAAGAGGAGAAGAAGATCGAAATAACAAGACCGACAAAATGGACAGGAGGGAAAGTAAGAAAAATAGAGAGGAGTTATGGTGCCCTGACCCTACTTGAGGTTAATTTTCTTTGATCCCATAAACACATTGTGTTGTGGGACTCTATTAAATTTGCTAGAGGACAGAAACAGTTAATTTCATTGGGCCAATATCTGTCATTTTGTGCAACACTTGTTGAAGTTTATTAGCTGGGGCTCAAGGCCTGGGGGTTTGTGCGTGTGTAAATGTGTGTGTGTGTGTGTGTGTGTGTAAATGTGTGTGTGTGTGTGTGTGTGTGTGTGTGTAAATGTGTGTGTGCTTGTGATTAAGATAGACATACTTGAGCAGTGCTTCAAGTGTGTTTGTGAAACGTATCAATATTAATATACACACACACACACACACACACACACACACACACACACACACACACACACACACACACACACACACACCATTACATACCACTTTCAACACTTTCAAAGAAACCATTATAAAAAAGTATTTCATTTTAAAATGTGTTGCAACTTTGTTGCTTAGGAAACACAGCTGAAAACCTGACGCCAGAAGACAGTAATCTTCATCTCTCCAGGGGGAAAAAAAGAAGTGTAGAAGAAGAAAGAAAGGTGACTTGAGATCGAGCCGAGGTCCCACAAGGCTCCGTCCTCACCCTGTGCCATTTTTACACAGGATTCAATTCCAGATCCAATCGACATACATTAATTATTAAATCATCAGTTCAACTTCATGTGACATTGATTATCTGCATGATTATGTTAAATATATTGTTCCAAAGGGCACTCTTTCTAGATGTGACCCGGCCACATTACAGCTAAGATTATAATGATAGTGATAACTGTTTACTGCTCTGCTCTTAACAATTACTCTCTTGCTTACGTATAGGGTGGAATCTCATAGACTTTAGAAAGAAATGTGCACTTCAATAATAAAAAGTTTGGTATGTTTTCAAAACTTTATTTTGGCACTTCCTGGCTATGACTGCAGTGTCTGCTTATTATGGGATGGACACGCAGACAGCGTGTCATCATCATGGATTGCATGTCTCTCCCAAGCAAGGATAAATGCAGAGGTACAAAAGTCTCCAGTGTATCTCAGTGAAAACATGGGAAAATGTGTTTGCCTCTGTGACAAGGACAAACCGTGAAACATCAGCAATTACAGAAATGTTGGCAATGTGGTAAACAAAAACAAGAAGGCAGAACAAAACGCAAGAGGAGAAAATTCTGCGAGGGTTTTCGCACAGAGGGAATTGGAGAAATTCATGCTTTTTCCCAAGCGCTCCTCTTCAAAGAGCGCATTCCGCCACCACCGCAGCTTAGTGAAGATTGTGAAGGAAAACGTGTGTGCGTGTGTCCCTGCACGTGTGTGCACTCTAGTCTGTTTGCCGTAGTGCGCATCTCACCAGTGATCTTGTCCAGCTCAGCCAGGGTCTCCTGGTAGGCACCGATGACCTGCCCGTATCGAGACGTGACCTCCTTCCTCAGGTTGTCCCAGTGAGGTGACAGCTCTCCGAGGTCCATCAGGTCTTCAACCCTGGAATGGCAGGGATCCACAGGTTATGGCAATGAGGCAAACCAGATGGGTACTGAGTACTAAGCATACTTGAAACAGGCCCAAACTCATATACCAACGACACAGAAAGGGTGATATCCATCAATAAGACATATGTATATAACACTTCACATTATTAGTTGTCATGATCTTACTAAAAGATCTCTTTTGGCTAGACCCCAAAGAGCAAGAACGACAAAGGAGAGAAATTGGACTTGAAGCGAAGGTTTCTGGCTTAATCTGGTACAGGGTTTATGCGGTAACGTTAACGTGTTCCAGGAAACTTGGCCTTGAGCTCAATTCAAACAACACCATGATTTTTCCATATAAAATAGGTTGTGGGCACTGTGAAGTCTGTAAACCAATGCATTGAGCTCAATTCAAACTGACACCATGGTTTTTCCATATAAAATGGGTTGTGGGCACTGTGAAGTCTGTAAACCAATGCATTGCATAAATATTGCTTTGGCAATTGGCAGGTCCATAGTAACAATGCACAGCTTTTGCACAGAAAATCCTCTCGCAGGACTTAATAATAATAACATATTCTACGACACCCTGCTCTGAGCATCATCTAGTGGTTTGTGTTGTCCCGGGGGCCAATTCCATGGTTAGATTGACTCTACTGTGACTAATGGTGTTCATTTTCTTCTGCTCTGAGTCACATTACCTTAAGAACCAGTTTAACACCTCTCTGATGCATGCAGAAACACACACAGGCACGGACGGACACACACTCTGATGCATGCAGAAATACACACACGCACGGACTGACACACACTCTGATGCATGCAGAAACACACACACACAGACAGACACACACTGTGATAAATGTGGAAACACACGCACAGACAGACACACATTCTGATGCATGCAGAAACACACACACATGGACAAACACACACTTTGATGCATGCAGAAACACACACACATGCACGGACAGACACACACTCTGATGCATGCCGAAACACACACACGCACGGACAGACACACAATCGGATGCATGCAGAAACACACACAGCACGGACAGACATACACTCTGGTGCATGCAGAAACACACACACACGCATGGATGGACACACACTCTGATGCATGGACAGACACACACTCTGATGCATGCAGAAACAGGCAGACACACGCAGAGACAGACAGAAATGCACGAGGCAGCACAAATTAAGCAAGGCTCAAATCCTACAGAAAAAAACAGAGCATGTATCACATATAAGCAACATTTTTTAAGTTAATGTGAAATTTAAAATACGTTCTGAATACATTTAAAAGTGTATGTCAAACATTAAAGAGAAATGTCAAAATGCATTTAAAATATATAAATTGGTCAGTTTTTTCACATACATTCCCAAAAAAAAAACATAATTCTTTTACTTGTCATAGTTGAGGTCCATGGTGCTGAAGTATGACACAGACGCAAAGGAGTACTCAGAAATCAAACATAGTTTAACCATGAAAACACTTGTTCAAAGCAAACTGCCTCGATTGGCCAAACAATACTTAATGCATAGCCTAACACGGACCCTAATACTTAAGACACACAACACGGACTGACAATAAATAATGAGCGACAGCTGACAACACACAACAACTAAATACACTTGATAATGAGAGAGTGGAATCAGCTGGGGAATAATTGGGAGAGATCTATTGGATGAATGGAATCATGTGAATAACGTCATCTGACCTGAACAGTGGGAATGTAATGTTCACTCCTTGGTAATCGAGCAGACTCAAAAAGGTTAAAATGAACAATAATGTTTATTTACTGAAAATATGGTAGGCAAAGGTACAAAAGGTAAATCCCAGGCAGAGTAATCCAAAAGCAAAGCATAGGTCAATACGGAATAGCTGGTATGGCTAAGGTACATCTAGGGATATCGCTAGGCAGAGTAATCCAAAACAGGCATAGGTCAAAACGGAATAGCTGGTAAGGCTAAAGTACAATATGGGATATCCAAAGGCAGAGTAACTCGGAAACAAGGCAAAGGTCAAACCAGAACTAGGATACACAAAGGAATGCTCAGTAAAGAAATAGTACTTACAATACCTCGCAAGGAGGCTATGGGTGTGTGTGGCTTATATACAAAAATGGAGTGAGCAGGTGTGGTGAATCATGATAATTGAGTCCGGGTATGGGAACTGTAGTTCTTAGGAGGTATGACTAGGGAAGCTGTAGTCCACAGGAAGTAGAACTGGTGAATGGGAATTGTAGTTCTGAGCGGGATGAAATAGGGAAGTGGCAGTGTCCAAGGAAGGGGAATTGGGAATCGTTACA
>JACXGM010025812.1:0-15145 GCA_016801145.1 Umbra pygmaea | reverse complement strand
GTGTTTATATCTCTGAGCTCTGTAGAGGCTGGATATGTAGGTGTGTGTTTATATCTATGAGCTCTGTAGAGGCTGGTTATGTATGTGTGTGTTTATATCTCTGAGCTCTGTAGAGACTGGTTATGTATGTGTGTGTTTATATCTATTAGCTCTGTAGAGGCTGGTTATGTAGGTGTGTGTTTATATCTATTAGCTCTGTAGAGGCTGGTTATGTAGGTGTGTGTGTTTATATCTATGAGCTCTGTAGAGACTGGTTATGTATGTGTGTGTTTTAATCTCTGAGCTCTGTAGAGACTGGTTATGTATATATGTATGTGTGTGTTTATATCTATGAGCTCTGTAGAGGCTGGTTATGTATGTATGTGTGTGTTTATATTTAGGAGCTCTGTAGAGACTGGTTATGTAGGTGTACGGTAAGTGCCTTGCCCAATGACATTTGGCACAGTTGGAAATTGGAAAAATGTCTGATTACCAAACTACTAAGCAATCTGAGGCTGGATATCAAGTCTCATATTTGGTTACTTCTCACTGTCTCTATTTTAGTTCTAAAAACTGTACAAACAGGAAGCAGGAAGTGAAAATTTCTAAATACATTTTCTGCAATGGAGTAGGACATCATCCTGCACTACAACTGTCACAGTTCATAGCTGTTTGGTGTTGCTAGGGAACTGTGTCAGGGATTGACATACATACGTACATATACACCGTATCTCACAAAAGTGAGTATACCTCTAACATTTTTGTAAATAATTGATTATAACTTTTCATGTGACAACACTGAAGAAATGACACTTTGCTACAATGAAAAGTAGTGAATGTACAGCTTGTATAATAGTGTAAATTTGCTCTCCCTTCAAAATAACTCAACACATAGCCGTTAAGGTCTAAACTGCTGGCAACAAAAGTGAGTACACACCTAAGTGAAAATATATGCAATATATGCATAATCAGTTTTAATTATTGTAAAAAAAAATGAATAACACATTTGCTAATATTTATTTAAATCAATAGTTTTTTTCTCTGTCATTTCTTTGTCAACAGTGCAATCGCCCATGACAATTTACTATATATACACCATTGGCAGGTACTAGGACCTGAGGGAGGCTGCTGCTGCTCCTACGTTAATACAGCATTTATTTATGCATAGTGACAGGCTTTCTGTGGTTGTTTCTGACAGGATTGAACATACCTTCTTACAGTGTGATTTTTTGGTAAATTATGACATATTATTTACATGCTTTAGTTACAAATTAAAAAGTAATTTACAATAATTACTAGTGCACAAAATTGGCCAGCAACGCCCCTGGATGTGTCTATGAGAATTCCCTACAAAGTTATTGAACCCGACAAACCCACAAATATGTTTTGACTGGCCCCACTAAGGAAAACTAATTTACAGATTATGTTGACATTTAACATTGAGGATAGTGGTAGAATTGGTGTTATATTCGATCATAGGTGTTTTACGTATTGAAAAGTGTTCTCCAAGCGGGTCTGCCGTTGAGGCAGAAATCTTTTGATTGGTTGGTTTAAAACTGAGGGCGGACCTTACAAGACATCGGAAATGTGCACATGAACATAGTTCTCAGTCTTTAATCATATCTAATTGTACACCTAAACCTTAACCCTAACCTTAACCACACTGAATTGTAAAAGATTTATTCTGTGCTATATATACACAAAGGAAAGAGATCAGGTTGGCATAAATCGTAAAAGTAAACATGATGTGAGGTCCGCCCTCTGTTTTGAATCAACCAATCAAATAATTTCTGCCTCCAATGCAGATCTGCCTGGAGAACACTTTTCAACAAGTAAAACTCTTATGGGTGTTACATTCAGGTGTACATGTTGCCAGTTAAGATTTGTGTTAGGCTTAGTTGCGAAAGGTGAGGTAATTGAGGTTAGGGTTACATTTAGGGCTACAGTATAGGAAATTTGATTTCAGGATAAAAACCAAACCTAAGTGTGGGTTTGAGGCAGTTTGATATGTCTGCATGTTTTTTTCTTAGCACCGGTGTCTGGGAGCTTCAACATAATATTTTACACCCATGTTTGAATTCAGAAAGTAGACGGAGAGAAAGTAACGAGTCAGAGGAGACGGAGAGAGAGAGTGAGTCAGAGAGCCTGGTTTAATGGGTGGAATCTTATGTCAATGTCTCAGTGTCTGAACTTAAGCACTGAGTTCAGTTTGTGTCAATGTTTCTTTATGTAGTGCATGAACGTGGGCATCTGCATTTGTGTCTGTGTGCTTGTGCATGTTTGTGCATACTATGGGCAGCACGTGTTTGATTATACCATGCACCTTGAAGGCGGATGTGTTTTTAATTACAGTGTTTTGGGAGCCAGAGCACGGAAGTTGTAGGATGCAGAGGAAATTCAGGCCTGTTCCAGATGGCTCCTATTCCCCAACACTGGCCCAAACTGCAATACACAGTAAATTAGGCATATCAAAATGTATGCACTCACTACCGTAATTCTTGAGATACAATTGCTTCTTAAATGAAATAAATGTCTCTTTTTCTTATCCTCTTTTTGTCATAGCTGTCATTTTAGGAGGAGTATTGGCAATACTCTTTGGTTCAGTTACTTACATAAGACATTTTTTTGTCATTGCTCTAATCCAGAGTGACTTACAGTAAGTACAGGGACATTTCCCTGGAGCAACTAGGGTAAAGTGCCTTGCTTAAAGACAGAACAATATTTGGCACAGTTGGGGATCGAACTGGCAACCTTCCGACTACAATCAGCCTCCATAAACAATAAGCCATCTGACGCCCCCTGTTAAAGGTTCTGTTTATTTTAGAATAGCACATTCATACACTATACTGACAAACAGCTAACTAACTATAGTCAAATTTAGTTCCAAAGTTTGTGTATGCATTTGTTTAACCACAATTACATTTCATGTCTGTTATTTACACTTACTCTGCTGCATACTGAATAATATTTTGTCAGGGTTTTAAGTCTGTCCAGCGGACAATAATTTTTCTTGTGTTGTCATTTACTTTGACTGAATATGGGGTAAAGATGCAACCGAGCTAGCATGTAAAATTCAGAAAAATGTTTCCAAAAGGTTTAAACATGAATTATTACATTTAAGAAAATATTTTGTTGTCTCAGGTCTTTCACTGAAATAAAATGTCATGCAGGATTCTTTGGTGTTCTGAAATAATTCAGAGAACATTAAGAAACAACTTTCTTTATTAAGAATTTAAGAACTCAGCATAACATATTCTACAGATTTCCTCATGCATGGTTTTATTAAGTCATGTTCTGAGAGATTTACTACTAAACTTTATATAAATTATGCAATGCCGGTTTTTAATTTTCAATAATCCATGTGAACTAAACAAAATGCCCAAATAATGTTTCTTATAAATGTATCTTCCTTATCCCAGAAATAAATTGAAATGCATTTTTTCCATTTAACATTAACAAACTCTTATTCGCAGAACCACTTTGCAACTGCCCAGAACAGACAAAATTGACTTGGAACCACGTGCTTGGAGGAAGGATGTCAATAGAAGTCCTGTGGTCTTATTGTGCATCCATAGTATTCATGGTATTTAAATACAAGTTATCTATATAGGAAATACAAAGGATCTCCCAATTCATCAGTAAACATAAAGGGCTGTATATTAAACCAGAAATTCATCAGTAAAAATAAAGGGCTGTATATTAAACCAGAAATTCATCAGTAAAAATAAAGGGCTGTATATTAAACCAGAAATTCATCAGTAAAAATAAAGGGCTGTATATTAAACCAGAAATCCAAACGGTGCTTATTCAAATCCTTAAAATGCTAATTAAAACCTTTGTGATTTAGCAGTTCAGAGAGAGAATAATTAAATATTGGAAAGCAAAAGGAACGTTACGATGTCTGAAGACATCTTGCTATGTAATAAAACCTTCTAGTTGAAAAATATAGTTAAATATGTAATGTAAATATGGTCTCACAGGTGTTAAATAGTTAAGTGATTTAGCTTCTTGGGGGAACATGTTATTGAACCGAAGGGACTTGACAAACACACTGGCTCCGCAGGGCAACTAAAGAAAGGGTCGGAGGTCACCCACAGCCGCGATGGAAGCCGTTTTTGTTGTTGTCAGAGCTCAACAGGTGAGTTAGAGGTGGAGAGAGGCTTCTCAAAACATATCACCCAGAAGAAGAATACACAGAGCTCGTCTCAATGTCAGGAATTTCCGCCACACACCAGCACTCACTCAGCACACACGTCACAACAGCCCGTGTTTACCCTTCACATCGACTCCTATTTTCTTTGTATCTTTGTGGTGGGACACTAACACAAAAAAGGAAACTGGTAAAGGATTAAAGATAAAACTAAGAACAACCTCGGCTACCAATGTGGACTAGTGTTTATGCTTCAGAGTCATGAGGTGGCTATGGGGGAAGCGGTGCCAAAGCTGCACCTGTTCTGTTGGAGCCTGGGGCCTGTTCAGATGAGCTGTCTATAGGAACAACGCTATGGGCAGGCCTATAGTTGCTCGTCAGTAGAAAAAAAACATGCCCCTACACACATTCCTTCCTCACTGCATCTGTTATGTGGACGTTTTGTTCAATGCAGCCCATTTCTATAGAAAATCACAGCTTATTTATGTGGGATGTGTGTACACCCTTTTTTCTTTGACAATCAATATTTATTACTTAGAACGTCCATGTTTTGGTGGTTAATTGGATATTATGCAAGGCAGCTATGGTTCATTAGTGTTACATGGCCAAAAGGTGCAGAATACTACAGGAGGGAAATGGAATTTGTCAGACAGGATTTTGTATTCATGTTATTCTAATTAGAAACATATATATTGCTCTGTACAGTATCCCATTCCAACCACCAGATAGCTTGTAAAATGCTTTCATAACCAGTCAATCTGGACGTTTTACAGGATTTGCCTGTGTTTGAGTATGTGGAATGTGTAAAGCGCAAATATTGGGATCAGTTACGGGTTCTTTCAACCACTTCAGAGTCCACACAGATGTCCCGGGTAGTCTTGTCTCAATTTGCTTGCCAATAGAAATAATAAGGTTTAAATGCAGCAGTTTACGGATAAATGAGTAATAGTAAATAATGATGGCTTTCCCCCCCATCTGTCTGTATAGCACTCTGCAGCTGAGGCTATTGAATGGGCCAGTGTTGTAACCACTCACCGCTTGCTCTGAGGCAGTATTTATTTTAACATAATGACGAGGTAAAGTCAAGAAGTAAGAGGTTATACAATTGTTTAATGGTCCTTATCTATCAGGAAGCATTAAAAAACAGAGGTTTTTCTAAATTGTTTCCTTTTCTTCTGAAGGTTACTCAAGAAATATGAAAGTCTGCTCATTAAATCTTTTTAGTATTTTCAGGTCTCTTGTCAACTTTGTAGTATTTCCAGTAGTCTGTCAACTAGACAAACTGCATGTGGTCAGGTCCCAATGAGTACTTAATGCTTTACAGGTTGATTATAACCAGGCCAATAGAATTCAGTAGAACTGCATTGTACTGATTGAAATAGCAACTGGCAAAAACATTATGCTTTCAAATCTATCTCTGCAACTCTCCTGAAGGAAAGATATGTTCATGAAATGCTTTCTCTCTGCTTATTCTGGCGGAACTAGTCTATCAAATGGACTTCATTGTTTTTGGCAGATACAGTCACCCAACACGTGGATACGTTTTAAACTTTTAAGATTTAGCATGAAATAGGGTCTGTAGGCATGTCTGTTGCCATCATGGCTGTCAATGTAGCATGAGTGACTACAGACCAGTACAGTGTGTTTGTTACAGTATGTCAAATACCAATGGTATCCTACCTAAAATTCTATTTTATGTCAACTCTCACTGTGTGTATCACAACCCCAAAGTCTGTCTTTAAATAACTACATGTTAACATGTTTTCTTCATGTGATTATAGAATTAACTGATTTCTGTCTCAGGTTAGTGTAACATAATGGGTCTATCATCACTATCATCTTGCGCTCCCTAAGTATTGCAGAATGTGATCATGACATGGAAAGAGTTAAGAAACAGAGAACACAGCAGGAGAGTGTGTCTCCTCACCTTCCTGCTTTACACAGTCTGTCTCCAACAGCTGGCAGAGGCTTCACTAATCTTCCCAATTAGGAAGGCATTTCCTGTCCGTTCTGCTTTCAGAGCAAGAGAGAGAAAGAGAGCGGAGAGAACGAGTGGAGAGAGCGAGAGTAGAGAGAGAGTAGAGAGAAAGAGGAGAAAGAGAGAAAGAGGAGAGAGAGAGAGTAAAGAGAGAGGGTAGAGAGGAGAAAGAGAGAGAGTAGAGAGAGAGAGAGAGAGTAAAAAGAAAGAGAGAGTAGAAAGAGAGTAGAAAGAGAGTAGAAAGAGAGTAGAGAGAGAGTAGAGAGAGAGTAGAGAGAGAGAGAGAGAGTAGAGAGAGAGTAGAGAGAGAGAGGTACAAAGAGATAGACTAGATAAAGTAAAGAGAGAGAGTAGAAAGAGAGTAGAGACATCCAAACAAGATGGTCTCAGAAATTAGCTGTAGTCACATCTAACAATCAAACAAAATTCTGAAAATTAATCAATAGTTAGACACTGACATCAAGCAATATGTCGTTTCAGTTTTTTATGGAAAACAGGTGGTGTGGTAGGCTACTGGTTAAAGCATCTAACCTGTTACCAAAGTGTACTCAAATCCCAGAGCTGGCAAGTTAAAACATTAATGGTTCTGTCCCTGAGGTAGGCAGTTAAGCCTAATAGCTGCCAGTTGTTGTTGAGGATGAGAATGTGTTCTCAGTCATACATGTTAAAATATGGGTAAAAACAGAACTACTTACTCAACATAAAAATTATCTGAAATATCATGCTCTAAGACATTACAGATCTGGCCAGTATGAAGGCAGGCAGTCTTTATCATCCACTTCTCACTTTCAGCTCATTTGATGATCACTCATTGATGAGCATAAACTCTCAATCGTATTAGACACGGGACAAAGTCGCACACAGAACTCAAGATAAAGAGAGGAAGTTGGGATTCTAAATCTCAAAAACCATTGAGCTAAACTCTGTCTTGTGTTCATGGATTGTTCCACTGTGGGGTTTAGGGAGGCAGGTGCTGCACAAACTGACCTGCAGTCCTTTCTTCATTACTTATTGCAGTCCTTTCTTCGTTACTTATTGATCTGACAAATTTTTTTCATTAACGAGTAATACAACGCGTTACTTTTTCCAAACCAGTAATCAGATTAAAGTTACTTATCCAAATCACTGTACGTTACTATTTTTGTACTAACCTTAGTAAAAAAATAATAATAATAATAATCATTGTTAATTCATTGCATAGATAGGTGTGTCCATATTCACGTGTTGCTAAAATTTGTCTATTGTTGGATAAAACAGACTGTAGTGAATGTTTTTCAAATGTAATCATGTTTTCACATGAGACACTGACAATATATTCAATCAAATTGCATTTACAATGTATTTGTTCCCCTTATTTATAAAAAGTTATTAATACATGTTAAATTATTATTTTTTGCTATCACATACTCTTATTGTTTCTTTACACACAATACAATAGCATTTGGTTACAATTCACTAGCTTAATAATGAATTAACAATGATTATTGCAGTGAATAAAATGGGCACTATTATTTTGAAAGAATACAAAAAAACACGTAAAAAAGAATTTATTAGTTACATTTATAAACAATGAAGGTTATAAATAGTAGGTTTTGCCATTACAGTGTTAACAGTTAAATATTTCAGGTCAAGAAAGACTGTCTTTATTTTATTTTTTATCAAAACATGTATTTTTTCAGAAAATTGTTTTTAAATTAAACTTAGAATGTCAGGAGATACATTGTTGATATCACTGTTAAAAATACACTTCCAATAAAGTGAGTGTTGGCAAAACTGATTGTCATTTATATGTTCATGTGGCAGGGGTGTTGTCGGCAGCTGCTGAATGTAACTAATAAAGTAACTTGTAATCTAACTTAGTTACTTTTAAAATCCAGTAATGTGTAAAGTAACTAAGTTACTTTTTAAAAGAGTAATCAGAAAGCAGTAATCAGATTACTTTTTCAAAGTAAATGTGGCAACACTGGATCTGGCCTAAACCTGGAGGAAGAAGTCTGAGGCGAGTTAGACATGCGGAACTCTGGTGCATCTGCCCTGTCACGCTCCTGCAGTCAACCAGGCAACCGAGCCAACATTAAACCAGCACAACGAATCCAGAGCAGCAGGAGGCTATGTGAATGGGTGTGTCTGTTAGCACGATGAAAATGTGTGAATGGGAATGCCACGCAGGTTCCAAACATAGCACATTGTGTTAGGTCAAATATATAGTTCACTGATCCCATTCTTTACACTGGTCCTGCTTTCTGGGCTACACAATCCATCTTATGTGTTTTGATACAACCAAAGAACTTCAAAATGTGTTCCATGATGGTAGCGCCAAATGCCACCTATCCAAATAACTTAAGGAGAACTGTATGAAACATTTAAATTTGCACATAGGAACATATCAAAGCCATTATCCAGGCTTTGAATAATGATAGATAGATGTAAAATAATTACAGGCTGTAATTAAGTGTTGGCAAGACCACTTACTATTATCTCGCATATTATTAAACTTTAAACCTGCAGCATGAAATTTCAGTCTCCCCCTTCTGGCAGTGAGAGTAATTACAAAAACACTATCGACATGAGTTAATGACGTATGCCTATGCATAGATCACTTTTTTTACTGTAATCCTTCATCTGAATGCAGAGTTACTTTTTCATCTGAAGCATCAAAATTCTTTCTTAGATGCTTCTTGGGATTTTCTGCAGCATTTTATAGCATACTCCTAGTTCCTGTAACTTTAGCCCCTCCTTCTTTCACAACGGTTACTCCCCTCTTCAGCTCTGGTAAACCAACAAAATATTTATGTTTTCATGGCAAAATATTTCCCATAGGAATAAATGGATGGAATGTTCTAAATTAGAGAGTGAGCAGCTGCCAACTGCCAAATCTTGAGACAATTTCCAAACTGCCATCACACTAGTCGATTGTTGAAGTCATACAATTCAATATTCCAAAACGTGTTTTTTCCCCCAAAAAAACTATTTGCGGTGGTTATGTCCAAATAATTTAGCAAGTCGGCCAGGTAACCTGACATCGTTTCCTCAACAGTGTTGCTTAGTTACCTCTGCACATGCGCGATAACCCTTGAACTCTTGGGAGCTGTGAATCCAAGTGCCAGTTTACACCCGATCAAAGTATTTTATGGATATAACCACGGCGAATTGTTTTTTTTTTGCGGAAAAAATATGTTTTGGAATATTGAATTGTATGACTTCGACAATCGACTAGTGTGGACTTCACTGGAAAATGGGAAATAAACTAAGGTATGTACACAAACTTATTTGTTCAAACTCGCTGTGTTTATTATAAGGAATCAGTTCAAATGGATATGGACTAGTAATGACATTTTAAACATGTTTAGTGGCTCAAAGCACGCTTTTTAACTTGCCCCGTAAATGCGTAATGGTTGTCTATTGGCAGAAAAAGATAAACACGGTTTTGGCAATACAGATTGTTTGAGTTATTAACGCTACGGACAGCACTTCTGATATGCAAACAACAGAGCTACGTTTTGAAATCGCCCGGAATTCTCCTTTAACCTCAGCATCAAGTCCTTTACCAATTGTCAATGATAAGTAACAATAATTGAACAATTAACATTGCACCCTTACAGTCAGAGTTGGAATCATCAAAGGTAACATTTGTTTCACCATCTCACCCAGAGCTTCAAATTTGTCAAGTTCCTTAGGAATTAGAATTCCATCAGTGTGTTTGACTTTAGATTCTGTTGAAATGTTCATAATTTATCCTAATGAGGTATTCCACTGTGATGTCATAGTGAACACATGGTGATGTCTCTTCAAATGTAATTTATAAAACGGGTCCGGTGATATCTGCAATATGATTGGCTAAAATTGCATTCCAAGCCTATGACAATTCCCTGATATCCGCACTGTAGAATGTTGCCTTTTCACTGAAGTGCTTAGTATGTAATCAAAAAGTATCACTACGCCCCCCTGAGGAGCTGAACAAAATAAAAAACATGGCGGACAATTCCTCTCGCTTCAAATCTCAACACCAACTTCCAAATAAGACCATCTAAAAAATAAAAAAAGATTGTCACTGATGTAAACATGCTAACCAGCCACAGGTTTGAAGTAATCTAATCTTTTTTGTAATAAAGTGTTTTTTCATGACTACGCGATAGCTAGCTAGTGGCTGTCATGTCAATACCGGTCAATACACCGGTGGCTGGCTCGTTAGCTAATGTCTGACCTACCACTCACATTACACACCCTGAGTTTTCCACATATCACGGGTTGGGTTGTTTATTCATCTAACCCTAGACCCTTCATATTTTAAAATATCAAGAAATAGCCTACAGTTGACATCTTTATTGTAAAAAAAGGAGGAGTTACGATAGCCTACCCCGTTCTACCTGCGAAATTAAGATAGGATACTTCTCTATGAAAACGGTTGTTTGTATAAGACTTTGGCTACAAGTTGCCTAATATTATTGTTCTGCCTATGTTTTATTTATATTTTCTGTAAATTGTTGAGGCATATAGCCTACAATTGTTTTCCTACACGTTGTTAGCAAATTGAATGATCTCTCTTCCTCTGTCGTGGAAATCATCCTAATATTAATAACCGGGCCGGTCATCAGACATTCTTGGTTCAGACAATGCGGGGCTGAAGGGATTGCGTGTGTTTAGCTAATTACATTTTATGTGTGCTATTACATTATTTGTAATAACAGTGCGAATTAAGTTAACTAAATTTTTCTGATGACGAACGATATTATGTTCAAGTGCAAAAAAAGTATCTATTTTATTTCTATAGCTATCATATGTTTTATTTTTTAAACGCGACTGAAATGAATCACGCAATTTGACAGCGCACGACTGTGTCAAGTGAACAGTTTATAAAAGATTTAGGGATAAAAAAAGACGTTCTGTTATAATGGATGTCGCAATGAGTTAATTTTTCCAAGGTAATTTAAAGAAAGGTGTTTAAACCACATATCCAAACAAAAACATAAGGAAACATTTAGCTACTAGTAGAAATTAGTTTTTGCATTCACCTATGTTCACATGCTTAATTAATTCATTTAAGCTTTTTTCATGATTACGGCGATTGGTGCTAATTTTGCCCAAACTTTGCCAATCTATTCAGGGGGCACTGTAAGAGATTTATATTTATGATGTTTTAAAAAAAAGCCATGCCATCATGTCGTACTTTGGAAAAGATGATATCCTATGGAATGGAACAGATATCACCCTCGCAGTTTTTCTCTCTTAACTCATCAGATCCAAATTTAAAATTGACAGCAGAGAGAAATCTAGAAAGGATCAAATTTTTAGATATGACCATTTATAAATACGTTGATATTTTGGAAACTACCATCTACTTCAAGCCGCAGAGTAGTATAACACTTTTACGCACCGAGTAATAATCCTTGACACCTCATACAAAATATAGGCTACCAGTTGGTCAAATACTTAAGACTACAATGTAACTGTAGTACAGCAGTAACCGGGAACAATTTAATACAAAATTAATCGTTTTATGAATTATAGCCTGTTAATGACAGCACCTGCATAATACATGGAACTCTGCCCGTATGCATAACGTTTCGTTTTCAGACAAGATTGCACAATGTGGCTTTTGATGGATGTATACAAAATGTCCAGAAACAAAATTCAAAGAAATGCGCTTGCAATGCAAAACTGCACAGATGTTGGCTTGACTGTGTTAACCATAGTGTCGTCAGTACAGTAGCTATAGCAGGCTGATTGATGTTGACAGTAAGGTCTGTATCACTTAAACATTTGAATTGCATAAAACATGCATCACTAAAGCAAACTGGCTAACGAATGCCATTTAAATTAAATGAAACTGTACATAAGTGTTCAGACCTTGTTATAAACGATCTAAATGATCAGTTTTATAGGAACTATACTTGATTTGTGGCGTAGTAACATGGCAATAGTAAAAGGAGTGGTGGGGAGTACGTTAATGTTTCACGATAACCGCACGCCTCGTCACCATTTTCTTTCGCTAAAAATACTAATTTAAACATTAATTTTCACAAATAAAATGTTGGCAACCGTTTTATAAGCGCATTTACACACTCCAGACTGTGCGTTGCCAGGGAATAACCGCACACCTCCGCAGTGAAAGCCTCAATGCTGGAGATCCAAAAGTCATGCCATAGTGTTTTTTTTAAACTGAATTCTGCAACATTTATCAACATACACACAAGTGCTTGTGTACAACCACACCACACAGTTACTCCAGCCACTCTGTACTCTCCACCCAGTTACTCCTGGCAGTTACTCCACCCACTCCACCCAGTTAATCCACCCACTCCTACCATACCACACAGTTACTCCAGCCACTCCAGTTACTCCAGCAGTCTCTGTGTGGTTGAAGTGGGTGGATTAACTGGGTGCAGTGTACACTGCACCCAGTTAATCCACCCACTCCAACCACACACAGACGAACAGATACTAACTTTGTGTTGCAGGTTTTATGTAAGCATTAACACACGACAGACTGTGCGTTGCCAGGGAATAACCACACACCTCAGCAGTGTAGAAACCACAAGGCTGAAAGCCGAGTGGCTTTCACTGCGGAGGTGTGCGGTTATTCCCTGGCAACGCACAGTCTGGAGTGTGTAAATGCGCTTATAAAACGGTTGCCAACATTTTATTTGTGAAAATTAATGTTTAAATTAGTATTTTTAGCGAAAGAAAATGGTGACGAGGCGTGCGGTTATCGTGAAACATTAACGTACTCCCCACCACTCAAAGAACAAAGCTGAGTTGCAAGATGAAACATTATGAGCCTCCATCAGGTGAAAGGCCAAAACAATCCAAGAAACTGACAGAAATTCTGGCTCTGCTTTCCCTGAAGTTTATATCTATGACTTGCTCTTGCATGATCGGTGAGTAAAAAATTTGGTTGAGGTAATCCATATCTCTTCTTTCCCTGGTTCTCTATCATGGTGGTGTGTGTGAGTGAGTGAGTGAGTGAGTGAGTGAGTGAGTGAGTGAGTGAGTGAGTGAGTGAGTGAGTGAGTGAGTGAGTGAGTGAGTGTGAGAGAGAGTGAGTGTGTGAGAGAGAGAGAGAGAGAGAGACACACACACACACACACAAACACAAAAGTGAGTTTGCAGGCTTCAAAGCTAAGATGCTCAGATACATTGCTTTCAACTGAATCAACACACATCACAGGAGCAAAACATCTGTTATACAGTTTGTACTAAAACTCTGGCAGAATTTCAAGCAGGCCTGAAATGTACTGTTTCTATTAGAATAGTATTATTACTTTTCAAATATTAGACTGAATGTTTTCAGCAGAAATAACTAACTATTCACTTATCTTATGCCTAAAAACATATCTATTTTCTATGAGAAATCTATTAATTGTATCTGCAAACAGTCTTTGTAATAATACAGTACTAACTGATGCTTCAGTGCAATCATTTCATCATAAAAAAGGCTTTTTGGCACTCTTGGAAATGCATAAGGTCTTCTTTCCCTTTCTGCATAATCTAAACTCTTACACATTTTAATGTAGTCTAATTTGTTCCCTAAAATCTTATAAGATTCAGGCGTATACACGCTCGGTCAGCTGAGAGTAATTAGAACCTCTCTCCACTGAGCATTCGCTATGTTCACACAGAGCAGTTCTCTACAGGGAACACATTTATGCTGCGTTCCATTTGACTCGGAAGTGGGAGGTCGGAACTGGGAATGACATCACACCCGAGTAAAACAAGTTGATCGCATTCCAGTTAGGGAAGTGGGAAAACAAGTCAGCCATACAAGTAGCATACAACTAGCCATGTTAGCCATTTTTAGCTAAACCAGTCAATAAAACGCATTTCGTTGTGTTTTCACGCCTTTTAACGCCGTAGCAACATGTCCAGAGACACCGGTTGGACAGTATTGTGTGTACGACAAGTTTCGTGGAAAATAAAATAAAACGATTACTAAAAATTAACAGTAACAACAACTTTAATTTACTGTTGATACAGAGTGCTGCCATTTTGGAAAATGAACTTGGGGGTAGTGAAATTTCTCTGACATCGCGAGTAGGAATTTCCCACTTGGGTGGGCGTTCCAAAGATATTTATCCAATCTTCATCAGATAATGTTGCAACAATAGACAAACACCTTCTGCTTAACCTAATAACACAAACAATTAAAATTTTTTATGTATTTATTAAACTCATGATGTATTCCCATTGCAGGGTGGAATGAATATGATAAACTTAGGATTTAAAAACTGGTTGACCCTCCTTTGCCAGCAATAACTTCAAGCAAATGTTTCCTGTTGTTACGGCTCAGACCAGTACACATTTTGAGGAATTTTGGATTGTTCCTCTTTACAAAACTTTTTCAGTTCAGTGATATTCATGTGATATCTGGTGTGAATCACTCTTGAGGTCATGCCACCTGATCTCAATTGGGTTGAGGTCAGGACTGGGCCACACCAGAAGGCAAATTTTCTGATGTTAAAGCCATTCTGTTGTTGATTTCCTTCTGTGCTGTGTGTGGGTTATTGTCCTGTTGCATCACCAAACTTTTGGTGAGCTTCGAATGCTAGACAGATGGCCTTACATTCTCCTGCAAAATGTCTTGATAAACTTGTGAATTCATTTTTCCATCAATGATAGCAAGCTGTACAGGCCCTGAGGTAGGAAAGCAGCTGGGATGAGGTTTTGATTTTGGTATGCTGTGCCTTCTTTTCTCCATACATAGTGTTGTGGGTTGCTTCAATACATTACAACTTTGGTTTAATCTGTTCACAGAATATTTTGTCAGTAGTGCTGTGGAACATCCAGGTGTTCTTTTGTGAACTTCAGACCTGCAGCATTTTTTTTATTTGGACAGCTGTGGCTGTGTAACGTCCAGCCCTAGTGGGCTGGTTATGGACTTGATTTTGTTTAGTGTCTTTTGTGGTTTTGTCTCCCTTGTTGCTTTCAGTGTTTACACGGTGGTTTAGTTGTTAGATTTATTCCTCTTGTGTCCTCATTGTTATTGCCCTGTGTGTGATGGAGTTCAGGTTCCTCCCCAATGTGTGGTATATGCCTCCCTC
>JACXGM010025811.1:0-15144 GCA_016801145.1 Umbra pygmaea | reverse complement strand
GACTGGGGTCCGGGCGGCCGAGCAGGGGGTCCGGACGGCGGCGTCGGCCGAGCAGGGGGTCCGGACGGCGGCCACGGCCGAGCAGGGGGTCCGGACGGCGGCCATGGCCGAGCAGGGGGTCCGGGCGACAGGGGTTCTGGGAGGTCAGGTGGCAGCAGAGCAGGGAGCTCCAAATCCTCCATCGCCGGGACATCTCTAAACTCCGGCGGTGGAGGCAGGATCGGGTCCTCCAGCTCCAACCCCTTCTCCCAGGCGAAAAACCCCCAAGGACAAGACGCTGCCTCCATCTGAAATAGGTGGTTCTTTCTGTAACGGTTCATATAGAATGGGGAGGCAGGCGCGTCTTCACAGAACATGTATTTTATTTTCTAACACTGGGAAGAACTTGACAAGAACACAGATACACAAGAATACATGAGTACACTAAACAAGAACACTACAGAAACACAAGACCAGACCCTATAACATATACAAACATGACTTAACACAATAACCACTATACACTAACATAAGAACAGACTAAAGACAACTACTACAAAGAACAACCACATACCTGACAGGAACAAAGAACCACACAGGACTCACAAACACTCAGAACTAAATACCATACTAACGAGGGAAGGAGGTGCAGGTGTGGACTAAATAACAGAACTGATAGGCTGACAGAAACATGTGACGGGATCATGTGATAAAAGGAGCGGGAAACAAAACCAAAACAAAACATATAGGGGAGAAACCACCCTGTAGTGACACAGAACAGGCACAAAGACTATGGACATTGTGACAACTGCTCAAGAACCCCCAGCGGCCAGTGAAAGTGGAATGGGGTTGTGGGTGCAAGACAGGACACAGAAACAAGATTAATAAACGGCTCTTTATTTAGGCCATGGAAAAATAGTTAGGAGAAAGGGCTGCATCCCCACTCCTAACCTGTCCTATATCTGTAACACAAAACACACACCTAACTAAACTGGTGCATGAGCAAGGTGCACTAACCAAAAATACAGGGGGTTGTCTGTCCAAATCTTACCTAGTATTATAAGAAGGCGAGAGCCCTCTGGGCCGCGCAACTAATTAGTTGCGGTTTTATGTGGTTTCGGTGCAGAGATTTTGAGCGAGAGCCCTCTGGGCCGCTCAAATATTGCTCTGCGGTCTGGTAAACTGGGTCAGCTCCGCTCCTCGCTGTCACACATTAGTTTGGGTGTTCATGTATTGTCTCTGTGATTCCTCTGTATGTGTTGTTCTGCCTCCCTCTTGTGTCTAGTTCTGGTATGGGGGGTTATGTCATTATTAGTCACAGATGTTTTTAGTTAGTAATTAGTTGTCCTTGTATTTAACCACGGTGTTCTCCCCTTGTCTCTTGTCAGTCAATGTATTCTTGTATGCGTTCCTGTGTTTGTCCCAGAATTTATTGTAAGACCAATGTGGCAGTATTATTTTCATTATTAAATAAAAGTATTGTGGAAGATTGAACCTTCGCGCCTGTCTCTCACTCCTATCTCCTGTGGGAACGTGACAGATTGACTGACCAGCTTTGAGACAGCGAAGGAGTTCCCGCAAAACCAAGGAGAGCTTTCCTCTCCTCCACAGAGCGGGATATGTCGGCGGAGATCTCCGCCGGATCACCCTACAGAGGACGGAGCAGGCGTGGGCTAGGGGCTGCTTCCCAGAGGATTTATGTTCCGATACCGAGGGAGTAGCCTATTGCTCTCGTAGCTGGCCGGAAGAGGAGGCCTGGTATGGCCGCAAGGAGGAAGCTAACGACCCGGAGGACGAGGAGGACGATTGGGAGATACCTCCCGAGTGGATAGGGAAGGCTATCCGGAGGACCCCACTACCGCGACTTCCTCAGCAGCCCCGGATGGCCTCTATTCCTCCCGGTAGGGTTTCCTACTTCCCCATAGGCTACAGTGTTAGCTCTCAGGCTACCTCCCATAGCATACAGGCTAGTTCATGTCGTAGCATTCAGGCTAGCCCTCCTAGATCTCCTCTGTTGCAAGCTAGTTTTGTGAATAGCCCCATTAGCTCCTCCAGCTTCCAGGCTGGGTGTTCCCCTAGCTCCCAGGTTCAGGGACGTGGTCCACAGTATAGGGCCCCCCGTCTGAGGGTTAGCTCCCCTAGCAGACAGGCTAGCACCCCCCTTGCTAGTTCCTACCAAGTCAAGGCTAGTCGCTCTAGCTTTCAGGCTAGACCCCTATGTGCCTCTGTGTCTGCCCCAGAAAGGCTTCCAGTTTCTGCCCCAGTTAGGGCACATGTTTCTCCCCCAGCAATTGCCCCAGTAAGTGCCCCAGTTTCTGCCCCAGTTGCCAACCAAGTCCCCAGTGGTCTGACAGTGAGGAGGAGGAGATGCCGGCCCTCATACGTGGCACCCCTTCCAAGATGGCCGACCTCCTTAGGCATGAGAGCGTTGAGGAGGAGATGCCAGCCCTTATAAGGAGTTTCCCGCTCCCTGTGGTGGACTGTCTCCCCAAGTCACTTTTCGGGGGGGCTATGTGGGGTGGCGACAGCCGCCTCCTGCGGACTGCCCACCGCTAGAGCCTCCGGCTACAGTCTGCCCACCACCGGAGCCTTCGGCTGCAGTCTGCCCACCACCTGAGCCTTCGGCTGCAGTCTGCCCACCACCTGAGCCTTCGGCTACAGTCTGCCCACCACCTGAGCCTACAGCAGTCTGCCAACAACCTGGGCCCCTCCTTGCCACCGACCTGGAAGTCCTACTCCTCCCTCCGCCACCAGTGTTTGCCGAGGACGCCTCCTGGGAAGAGTTGGGACCTCCGTCTCAGCCGCCGCTGATCTCCGGACCTCCGTCTCAGCCGCCGCTGATCTCCGGACCTCCGTCTCAGCCGCCGCTGGTCTCCGGACCTCCGTCTCAGCCGCCGCTGATCTCCGGACCCCCGTCTCAGCCGCCGCTTATCTCCGGACCCCCGTCGCCGACGCCGCTGATCACGGGACCCCCGTCGCCGACGTCCGGACCCCCGTCGCTGATGCCCGGACCCCCGTCCGGACCCCCGTCGCTGATGCCCGGACCCCCGTCCGGACCCCCGTCGCTGACGCTCGGACCCCGTCGCTGACACCGCCGCCAGGGCTCCCAGACACCCTGCCGCCCTGGCCTCCTGACCTGCCTTTCCCCTTGCCTCCTGACCTGCCTTTCCCCTTGCCTCCTGACCTGCCTTTCCCCTTGCCTCCTGAACTGCCTTTCCCCAGGCTGCCCGAACTGCCTGTCCCTGTGCCATCGTCTGCCCCTGTCCCTGTGCCATTGCCTGCCCCTGTCCCTGTGCCATTGCCTATCCTTGTCCCAGTGCCATTCCCTGCCCATGTCCCAGTACCCCTCTCTGTCCCTCCAGACCCAGGTCCCCTCTCTATCCCTCCAGACCCAGGTCCCCTCTCTGTCCCTCCAGACCCAGGTCCCCTCTCTGTCCCTCCTGACCCAGGGCCCCTCTCTGTCCCTCCGGGCCCATGGACACCCCCTGGTCACCCTTGTCCCTGGCCGCTTGAACTGCCTTGCCCCTAGCCTCCTGACCGGCCTAGCCCCTGGCCGCCGCCTGGTTTGCTTGGTCCTGGGTCCTCTACCTGCTGGTCTCGTTCCCCCTTGGTTAGCCCACCTCGGTGTTGTGGGCTGTTGGGAGGGGATTCTGTCACACATTAGTTTGGGTGTTCATGTATTGTCTCTGTGATTCCTCTGTATGTGTTGTTCTGCCTCCCTCTTGTGTCTAGTTCTGGTATGGGGGGTTATGTCATTATTAGTCACAGATGTTTTTAGTTAGTAATTAGTTGTCCTTGTATTTAACCACGGTGTTCTCCCCTTGTCTCTTGTCAGTCAATGTATTCCTGTACGCGTTCCTGTGTTTGTCCCAGGATTTATTGTAAGACCCATGTGGCAGTATTATTTTCATTATTAAATAAAAGTATTGTGGAAGATTGAACCTTCACGCCTGTCTCTCACTCCTATCTCCTGTGGGAACGTGACACTCGCTCCGCTTCCACTACGCTCTGCTCACATACTCTGCACCGAAACCACATAAAAGCGCAACTAATTAGTTGCATTAATTGACTAATTAATTAATTGACTTAATTGACTTAAGTTAGCACAGTTGATATTTCATGGTGGGGCTAAGGTGGGGCAAACACAATTCTTGGTAGGGCTTTAGCCAAACCAAGCCACACCCTGCCGCCGCCCCTGCTCCTGGACAGACTTCAATTGAAAATAAAGCAATCAACCCACAGGCAACAGATAATCAATTATCGACAGCTCTCTCCAGTCAAGCAGCCCTTTTGGTACTATAGCGTACTCACTAATGGAACCCAGCTGATTACGATAACTAATTACACAGATCCTCACTACTCCCAATCAACCGATCTAACATACAAGGAACTGCTTGACTGGAGGAGCTGTCACATAGGTAATGAGATGAATACAATATAGGGAAAGGACCGAACTAAACCACCATGCATGTTTAGTGCATGCATGTTTAGTCCAGTCTCATAGTTCCTGTGTCTATGTGACAGTTCCCCCCCCCAGGGACTCCCCCCCAGGTGAGGCCAGAAAAAACAACCTCACCCACACAGCATCTGAGCGGCCAAAACCCCCCATGGCAGTGGCTCCGCAGGTGGGCGTAGCAGCCATAATAGCCCCCTTGCTTCAGCTGCTGAATGCAATGCCGGCAGCGGCAGCAGCGCTGAAGGGAGCCCTGGTATCTGCGGTGCTGACTGAGGTGGTCGCTGCCGTGGAGCAGGCTGAGGTGGGCGCTGCCATTGATCTGGCTGAGGTGGGCGCTGCCGTGGAGCTGGTTGAGGTGGGCGCTGCCGTAGAGCTGGCTGAGGGAACCACGTATCGGCTGTCATAGTGTCCACCTTCAGGCTCACATCCCTCAGGACGACTCTCGGTACATCTCAGCATCCACCTCCCACCAAACGGCCTGTGCCTCTCTGATGGCCATCTCTGCCAGTCCTACCGCAGCGCTACAGCTCCCTCCC
This sequence comes from Umbra pygmaea, assembly GCA_016801145.1. Taxonomy (NCBI): domain Eukaryota; kingdom Metazoa; phylum Chordata; class Actinopteri; order Esociformes; family Umbridae; genus Umbra; species Umbra pygmaea. Next base: position 10,173 of record JACXGM010025811.1, on the reverse strand, counting down.
AAAAATTCCTTCGTGGAATTTAGGCCGCGGCACTTGAATAGCTCCTCTCCAGGCGCCTCCAGTGCAGACTGCGCTTCTCTCCTGCAGCTGGTAAAAAGAGAGAGCACAGCCTGGTTCTCCTGTAGTGCCAAAATCCCTCCGGTGTTAAGGTCAATCATTCTGTCACGTTATCGTGTGGTGAAAAGTGAGAGAGGGGAATACAGGCAGGTAGTTGCTTTGTTGGTAATTGTTTATTAATGTCCGTCGTTAATCCAGAGCGCATACATGATGGGTTGCAGGGTACACAGATTAGCAGAGGTGCACATACATACACACTAAAGAGGCTCACTTCTCAAAACTCTCAACGAACGTGGCTCCTGGACAGACTTCAATTGAGAATAAAGCAACCAACACACAGGCAACAGATAATCAATGATCGACAGCTCTCTCTAGTCAAGCAGCCCTTTTTGTACCATAGCGTACTCACTAATGGAACCCAGCGGATTACGATAACTAATTACACAGATCCTCACTACTCCCAATCAACCGATCTAACATACAAGGAACTGCTTGATTGGAGGAGCTGTCACATATACTTAAAGGAACAGAGACAAATACAATATAGGGAAAGGATCAAACTATACCACCATGCATTGCATTGAATGAACACAAATAAACAAACTTCCAGGGCTGGATGTGATAATTCCTGAAAACTCCTGAGATGTACAGTTAACACATTAACACATTTAAATGGCTGAAAAACATAAAAACAAGCCAAATTTGATAGCTAAGATCTCCAAATTTATAATAAACACAGACAACATTTAATTTTGTAATATAGTGTTAAATACTAAAGTTTATTTCTATATACAAATTAACAATAGTATCATTAGCCAAATGTTTTAAATTTCAGTAGGTATAAAACAATAGTAATTGATCTCTCAACTTCCTCTTGGTAGCAAATGAGATTAGTGTAGCATTGTATTTGTGGTCGATATCTCTATGTCTGTGAAAGGTAATCTAGTGCAACTAGTTACAAGCATAGCTGTTTTGCTGCAACAGCACCATGGTAATGAGAATGTATCAGTTATGGAAAATATCTTAGACAGTACAGTGCGTAGATAATGTGTCTACATGGTTATCATCATATGCGTATGGTTTTTGGGTGTACAATAGCTAACCATCCCCCTCATGATGTTTGACATAGTGGGTTAAGTGACACTTGACATTGTTTTTTATGTCACACAGTTATGCCATGCTTATGAACCCTTTATAGCGCATTACTTATAGTAATACTTTCGTAGTGTTTACAAAGACATTATAAAGACATTAGCATGTATAAGCTCAATGTCATTTAAAGCGGGACCACTTTTTGTTTGTGGTAAGTATTCTTTTTTTTTACTTTTGCCTGTTGTTCACATTTCTATAATTTGTCCAATGTTGTTTTAAATACATATTGTAAATCCAAAAGTAAATGTTTATAAAAACCTTGAAGTTCATGTGGTACAGAAGTGCAGTTATCTAGTTGGAAACAAATGACAATGAATAACTGGACAGTACATATGGGTGTGTCTTCTCAGTCTCAGTATAAAGTATCTGGTGTCAGATAGTTATTTAGCTAAAACTTTATCTGTATTAAACTAAAATCTAGATACTACAGTCACCCATCCAATAGACTAAAGTATCTGAAATGGACATAACACATTCATTGGTAAGCGGCTGTATTACACTGTTTTTAGTTTAATTTAAAAGCTAGTTTGTTTACATTTTTGATTTACTAAACATAGATTTATTTCCTTGGCAAATGGATCTGGACAGTTTTATATGTTTTATTGATGGTGAATGTTTATTTAACCAAAGACTTTGAGTACACTGGTAAAAGCAATTACACAAAGGTACTGTACGTAACATAACATGGTCAAACGGATGACCATATTATTAATGTAAGTAGACTTAACTATAACCTTATGGCTAACAACATTTATTCCAAGTTCTTTGCTTAATCTTTCAACACACATCAATAGATGGCTCTTAAGCTACAGTTCAGTGGTTCATAAACTGAATTATTTTTATTCATTCTTCATGATAAAACCATTGACACTCAAATTTTCTTTTTCTCGTTTTTCTTCCAAAGCTCGTCCTGCTTCTCCTACCATTTACAATAGCATCAGTGTCTGTGGCCAACACTGAGTTCTCCCTGGACCTGTTCAAGAAGATCACAGAGGAAAACAAAACAGGAAATGTCTTCTACTCCCCACTCAGCATCTCCTCTGCTCTGGCCATGGTGTATCTGGGGGCCGGGGGTAACACTGCTACTCAGATGTCACAAGTGAGTGTGAATCATTTTTTGGGTCTCATGGAAACAACATATGCCCATTTTCCATTAGAAGTCCACGTTGTTCCATAACACACATATCACAGGTTGGATTGTGTTTCCATATATTTCCAGCCACCTGGAAAGTAGACTGATTCAGTCTATATCGGACAAGAAAAATACCTCAAAGTCGCCAGCAGGCTGGTGGGTTTGGTTACGAAGAGGGAAATTTTACAGCCAATGTTTGTTAATTTCTATACTTGAATTTACACTAAATACATGTTCCCTTATATGTACTTCTATCATCAGTATATAAAAATAGAAATACATGTAATGATTTTAAGAATTTGAATTATTTTATTTTCTAATTTCAACATAAATTGCAATGTGGCAATCCTGGGTCTGACTTTATTAATTATCATGCATTTTAGGCAGTGGATTCATGTGTAACAAAGCACTACAGACTGTAGGGAAACATTAGCTTATATGCATCATTTCTTTCATATTGTTTTTATGTGTAACAACGCTAAAGAGTGTAGGGAAACATTATGTTATATGCAACGTTTCACTCATACTGTTTTTATGTGCAACAAAACCCTACAGAGTGTAGGGAAACATTAGCTTATATGCATCATTTCTTTCATATTGTTTTTATGTTTAACAACGCTACAGAGTGTAGGGAAACATTATGTTATATGCATCGTTTCTTTCATACTGTTTTTATGTGCAACGAAACCCTACAGAGTGTAAGGAAATATTATCTTATATGCATCACTTCTTTCATATTAGTTTTATGTGTAACAAAACAATACATAGTGTAGGGAAACATTTTCTTATATGCATCGCTTCTTTCACATTTTTTTTATATTAAGAAATAATTTTTACAGCTTTAAAAGCTGGTCTCTGAAAGAGGAATTAATCCACCATTCTCATCAGCGAAATTCTACACAGTGCCCATATTAAATTGAAATGTCTCTATGAAACAGTTGTCTGGTATTGTTGTTCTAACTATCGTATTATGTATATTTTCTTTAAATTGTTGAAGGTACATAATTGGTGTCATCTCTATATAGTAGTGCCAATTCTCTCTCCTTGTGTCAATCACAAAGGTTTGAAATCCACAAACCAATCTCCATTCGGTTGTGGAAACATTCATTGTCAGCCTCGGTCAGTCTGTATCAGCACGGAGCAGCAGAGTGCAATTTAAAAGTGGTCAATGGAAAATGGACATTTATTAGCTTTTGCTTTTCATCTAAGTGTACTAAGTTAGCAGAATGTTGTCCTGTTCAGTATGCACATATATTCAGTGGCCAGGTTATTGGGTTTACCAATGGTTGGACCCCATGTTCACAGTATCTGGAAACATTCCAAAGGGATGTTAATCCATGTTGACGTAATTGCATCATGCAGATAAGATGGCTTTCATCAATACAGCAAACGCTCACCAATACCAGTGGGGCAACAGGTGGTTCAGCGGTTAGAGAGTTAGAGTTGTAGTTGAAACGTTGCCGGTTCTATTCCCGATTGTGCCAAATATCGTTGTATCCTTGAGCAATACACTATGCTAGGTTGCTCCAGGCGATGTCCCTGCACTTACTGTAAGCTGCTCTGGATAAGAGCGTCAGCTCAATGAGTAAAATAAAATTCTGACACTCATACAGTAGCAAGAAAAAGTGTTCACCCTTTAGATTTAGTCAAAGTCAAAGTCAAAGTTGTTTATTTGTCATATCCATCGGATAACATCACATCATCCTATGCAGAGAAATTCTTTTTGACAAGGCTCGACACATCTCCACAGAGGCTTAAAAAGGTTATATACAATATAAATAATTTTTTGAACGATAATATTAATAATAACAAAATACACTATGTACTGAGCAGTGGTCCGGAGAGTGTACGACAGCAGAAGTAATAAATATTGTAAAAATATGGAATGGAAAATTACTTTTTAAAGGTGCATTGAATTCTGGTACATCAGATGTAGAGTGGATAAAGTGACCAGAGAATGCCAGGGCTCAAGAAATGATTTGTGATTGTGATCAATGTTCCATGTTGAGCAGCCGAATGGCCTGCGGAAAGAAACTGTTTTTTAATCTGGTAGTCCGTGCCTTGATACTCCGGTAACGTCTACCAGATGGCAGCAGTGAGAAAAGGTCACGGCCTGGATGGCTGTGGTCTCTTAGGATGTTCTGTGTTTTCCTCAGGCATCGCTTGTGGTAGATGCCTTGCACGGAGGGCAGACAACAGCCTATGATGCACTCCGCTGACTTCACCACCCTCTGAAGAGCCTTACGATCAGCCACGGAGCAGCTACCGTACCATGCTGTAATGCAACCTGAAAGGATGCTTTCAATGGTGCACCTGTAGAAGTTTATTAAAATCCTGGCAGACATGCCAAACTTCTTAAGTCTCCTCAGGAAGTATAGGCGCTTTTGGGCAGTTTTTGTTGCAGAGCTTGTCTGACGGGACCATGTGAGGTTGCCACTGATGAACACACCGAGGAACTTGAACTCTGGAACTCTCTCGACTTCAGCTCCATCGATGTTTATGGGGGCAAGACCCTCCCTCTGCCATTTCCTAAAGTCTACTATCATCTCCTTAGTATTGCAGACGTTGAGAGAGAGGTTGTTGCTCTGGCACCAGGTAGCTAAGGCATTTACCTCCTCTCTGTAAGCGGTTTCATCGTTGGCTGAGATGAGACCAGGGCTGTGCACAGACATTCTGAGGGGCACGTGTTGAAAATGAAAAAGGCCAATAATAGCCATAAAAATAATATAGATAATATAGTTATACAGGGTTTCAGGGCATCTTTCAACCTAATTATAACAGCAACTTTCTGTGAGCCATGTGCTTGTAGACGTTTATGAATGTGATCCACTGGTCTCTCACTACACTTTCCCTAAAATAAGCCAGCAATAAAAAATATATATATATAATAGTGTGAAAAGTACAGTTGCAGTGAAAAGCATATTAGAATGATTTCTGAATGATCACGTGACACTGACGAGTACTGAACTGGAGCAATAATGCTTACCATCCAAAAACGTTTGACTGACAGTGTAGGCTATATGTATTTCACATTATATATATATATATATATATATTACATTCTGCATGATAAAATATAAAGATTTCACAGTGATCTGATTCTGTAATGTCTTTTTACTACTACAACATTACTGTACTACATTTATAGGGTGAAGTCAGCAAAAATTTGCAACTTTTTGGTAAAGGGCTTATAATACCATCAAATAAGCTATGCATGAGATCTAATGTAATTTTTCTGCCCTGCTTGCCTAAAAAACTAGACCAATCAAAACTCTTGTTACAATTCCACAAGTGTTGAAGCAACAATGCAAGATCAGTTATTGTGATTTGCTTTAAAGATATTAAGAGATATGATGCTACAACTATATTTGGTCCATTTTACCTGATGGCCCAATTTAGCTGACTTCACCCTACATGTGAAGACAAGCTGAGAGTACAGAATACTATACCGGAAATAGAAAAATTAGCTAGACTAGATAGCTAATATGTGCATATTAACAGCCTTGAATTAACCATTATTAACCAAATGTTAATAAATTAGCGTATCAGCAATCACAATTTTAAAAATAAATTTCTTAGTTATGTTACCTATGACGATTACCACTCGTTCCTTTGTGTAAGTTCCAGTACGAAACCGCGCGGAGGCACACCTGCACTTATGATTTCCCGATGGTAAAAACAAATTATATGTTGTTGTATTACTTGTCAATAGATTGTTAACATTTTACACTGGTCAAACTCAAATGCAGTTACGGGGTTTTTGACCAGCGAATGTGAGCAAATGTGCATTTAAAACGGCACTGGCGGCATCACATTACATTTTAATCAACAGGTTATAAACTAGTTTGTTGTAGGTATAGGGTGCTCAGCTTTTCCTGTTGTTAAATACATTAGGCCAAAATCTCAATTTATAAAAGATTAAATGTGTATGCACAGGCTATTTAGGTGTAGGCTGTATATTGGCCATGACTAGATGGCAAATGCTAGACATTTCTCGTCAGGTCCCACATGTCTCAGACATCAAATAAGTAAAATATTGCCTTTAGACGTAGTGTTTAGTACTTATTCAAACAACAAGATCTTTGTTTACCCTTGCAAAACTTCTTTCAACTACTGGCTGCTGATGTGCGGCTGCTGCGGAACTCGGCACTGCGGAACAGTGCATTCAGTCAAGATAGAGGGGGCGGAGTTATCAGGTTTACTGACAGTTTGAGGAGCGACCAAGGTTTACACAAGCTCCTTTTAAGAACTTCCATTGGCTAAATATTTGTAAAACAGACAGAAAGACGTAAAGGGTGACCAATAGCATTGATTTATTAAGAAGAAAAAACACCACCACCCAAAATAAAGGGCACTTCAGAGTGTAAGGGCAAAAAGGGCATGTGCTCTGCACAGGTTGAGCCCTACCTGTGCACGTGCCTGGATGAGACCTAGGATGGTTGTGTCGTCAGCAAACTTTATGATAATGTTAGAACTGTGTGTGGCCACACAATCATATGTGAACAGGGCGTACAAGAGGGGACTGAGTACGCATCCCTGTGGGGCTCCGGTGCTCAGGGTCAGTGCGGAGGAGGTGAGATTGCCCATTCTCACCATCTGGGGTCTGCTCATTAGGAAGTCCAGGATCCAGTTGTACAGGGAGGTGTTAAAACCCAGGGTCCTGAGCTTGGGAATGAGCTTAGCAGGAACAATAGTGTTGAATGCTGAGCTGTAGTCCACAAATAGCATCCTTGCGTATGTGTTCCCTTTTTCCAGATGAGAGAGGGCAGTGTGTGCCGTTAGTGCGATGGCATCGTCTGTGGATCTGTTGGGGCGGTATGCAAATTGTAGGGGGTCCAGGGTGTCCGGGAGGGCGGCGCAGATGTGGGTTCTGACCAGCCGCTCGAAGCACTTCATGATGATGGAGGTCAGTGCTACTGGGCGGTAGTCATTTAGGCAGGGGATGGTAGGTTTCTTTGGAACCGGGACAATGGTGGCCTGCTTGAAGCAGGAGGGAACTACAGACTGGGTTAGGGAGAGGTTGAATATGGTGGTGAATACCTCTGCTAGCTGGTCAGCGCATCCTCTCAGAACACGGCCTGGAATGCCATCTGGCCCTGGAGACTTCTGCGGGTTTACTCTTTTAAAAGCTCTCCTTACATCAGCCATGTCCAGGGACAGAGTGCAGTTGTCAGGGTTCTCAGCTAGCTTCTCAGGAGTGATGTTGGCAACCTCAAACCGTGCAAAGAAGGTGTTGAGCTCGTCGGGGAGCGAGGTGGGGGGATTGGCATCACAGCTATTTCTCCCTTTGTACTCCGTTATCTGCCGCAGTCCACACCACATGCGCCTTGGGTCTGTGCTGTTGTAGTTTGACAATTTGTCCCTATAGCCACTTTTAGCATCTCTGATGGCCTTCCGTAGGTCATATCTGGCCCTCCTCAGAGCCTCTAGGTCCCCAGAGTTATAGGCAGAGGACCATGCTGCAAGCTTGGCACGGACATTACCGTTAACCCAGGGCTTTTGGTTGGGGAAGGTCTTAACATTGACCCGTGGAACAACATCATCTATGCACTTGGTGATGAATGCTGTGACAGAGTCAGTGTATTCAATAATGTTGTCGCCAGCTGCAGTTCTGAACATGTCCCAGTCTGTGGTTTCGAAGCAGTCTTGGAGAGTAACGATGGCTTGATCACTCCATTTTTTCACTGCTCAAAAACCGTTTTTTCCTGTTTCAGACGTTGCCTGTAGGTTGGGAGGAGAAGAATGGAGATGTGATCTGCCTTTCCAAAGGCAGGGCGGGTGATGGGTCTAAAGCTGTTACGGATCGTTGAATAACAATGGTCAAGAGTCTGGTCACCTCGAGTGTGAAAAGAAATGTGCTGATGGAATTTGGGCAGCATTTTTTTCATGTTTGTCCTGTTAAAGTCTCCCATAACAATAAAAACAGACTCAGGGTGAGCATCCTCCAGGCCACATATTATTCCATGTATTTCCTCAAGCGCGCGCGCCTTATCCGCCTGCGGGGGTATGTAGACTGCTGTGATTATAGCGGACGGAAACTCCCGGGGGAGATAGAAGGGGCGTATGTTTACAGTTAGTAGCTCCAGGTCCGGTGAGCAGTGTGTTGAGATAACTGTAGCATCCGAGCCCCAACGGGAGTTAACCATAATGCAAACCCCTCCACCTCTTTGTTTACCTGACTCCGAGGTTCTGTCCTGCCGGTAGATGGAAAAACCAGCTGGCGTAACAGCCGTGTCCGGGATAGTGGGATCCAGCCAGGTCTCAGTGAACGCTAGCACGCAGCAGTTAGCAATGTCCTGCTGGAAGTTAATCCGAGCATGAAGTTAGTCCATTTTATTGTCCAGTGATTGAAAATTGGCAAGTAAAATGCTCAGTAACGGTGGATTGCAGTATCTCGTCCGAGATCTGCACAGAAATCCGGCACGTTTGCCCCTTTTCTTTCTCCTTCGCTGCCTGGGTATGAGTAATTTATTTGGATGTCTCGATGAATTGGTCATCAACGTAAGTAGATCTGATTTTCATCAAAGTCAAAACAATAGGCAAATGCATTCTGCTTAAACTAAAACACACAAGTTTATGTTTTCATGTCTTTATTAAACAAAGCATTTACAGATTCACAGTTCATTTACAGATTCACAGTGGAAAAATTATATGAACGCTTATATGTGATAACTGGTTGACCCTCTTGGCAGCAATAACCTCAGCCAAAATGTTCCTGTAGTTGTGAATCAGACCTGCACAAATGTCAGAAAGAAATTTGGACCATTCTTTACAAAAATGTTTCAGATTAGCAATAATCTTGGGATGTGTGGTGTGAATTGGTCTCTTGAGTTCATGACACAGCATATCAATCAGGTTGAAATAGGGATTCTGACTGGGCCACTCCAAAGGGCGTATTTGTTATCATCAAAATATTCTGTTGTTGATCTACTTCTGTGCTTTAGGTCATTGTCCTGTTGCATCACCCAACTTCTGTTGAGGTTTAATTGGTGGTCAGATGGCCTTATATTCTCCTGCAAATTGTCTTGACAAACTTGCCAATTCATTGTTTTAGCAATGATAGCAAGATGGACAGGCCTAAACTATGAAGCCCCCTCCCACACCATACTTTACAGTTGAGATGAGGTTTTGATGTTGGTGTGCTGTACCTCTGTGTTGTCCTTTATTTACTTATCTTAGACTCATTAACAGAGATATTAGACCAGATACATTTCTCTAGTGAACCCTAAAGCCCATACCTTCTTTGGCAGAAACTTCTTCCATTTCACAGCAGCATACAACTGGAATGAACTACAAAAGACTCTGAAACTTGTGAACACCAACTCTCTCACCTTCTTTAAATCACCTTTGCTTGCACTGTTCTGCATAATTTATAAATACTTGTTTGTTGTATGCCATTTGCACTATATCTACCGTACTTGCAAGGTTACAGTATCTCACAAACGTGAGTACACCCCTCACATTTTTGTTAATGTATGATTATAACTTTACATGTGACATCTCTTAAGGAATGACACTGCTACAATGTAAAGTAGTGAGTGTACAGCTTGTAGAACAGTGTACATGTCACAGTTCATATAGAATGGAGGCAGGCGCGTCTTCAATGAACATATATATTTATTAAACACTAGGGAGAACTGACAAGAAACACAGAGACAAGAATACATGAGAAACAAAGACCTAACATTAAACAAGAACAACACTACATAAACACTAGAACAGAACCTTTAACTTATACAACATAACCTAGAACACAAGAGAAACACTTTACACCAAACATATGACTAGACTAAAGACAACTACTCCAAAGAACAAGAACAACCACGTACCTG
>JACXGM010025810.1:0-15145 GCA_016801145.1 Umbra pygmaea | reverse complement strand
GACAGGTGTGTGTGTGTGTGTGTGTGTGTGTGTGTGTGTGTGTGTGTGTGTGTGTGTGTGTGTGTGTGTGTGTGTGTGTGTGTGTGTGTGTGTGTGTGTGTGTGTTTTGTATCTAGTGAACTGGGCACATTGGCACAACCATGATCTGTACTATCTTGATCTGTGCGTGCGTGTGTGTGTGTGTACACAGGGTTGTGCTGGTTTCTAACTACACTCAGACATTAGACCTCCTCCAGGATCTGTGTGTACACCTGGGACACACACACTGTCGACTGGATGGCCACACCCCAACCATCAAGAGGCAGCGATTGGTGGACAACTTCAACAGCCCTCACTCCACCCACTTCGTTTTTCTGCTGAGTTCTAAAGCCGGAGGGGTGGGGCTAAATCTGATAGGTGCCTCCCACCTGGTCCTGTATGACATTGACTGGAACCCTGCTAATGATATACAGGTACAGACACACATACTTCCACTAACCACCATTAGATGGCACTGTCTCTGTTTCATTCATCTGAACATGCATGTAGGTATACATTGGTTGAGAAGTGAGGAAGAGTTCTTCATCCTGAAGTCATGTTTTGTTGGTGTGTGAGCAGGTTTTCCAATCTTGTAAATCGTTTTTAAAATGACCATGTGGGGACACCTTAATGTTTTGGGTGATTTGGTTAGGTTTAGGGTGAAACAGAGTAATGATTTGGGTTACATTTAGGTTACATTTTAGGCATACAGTGTTGCTTGAAACTTTATATATATTTCTGCATAAATATGACCGCCCCCACTCTGCGCACTATAACCGGTGGCGCACTACACGGCAGGTTTTTTACACAAGGTAACTACAGTCATTCTTTTTGTTCTGTAGTGTTGTTATAATCCAGCTATTTCCAAAGTGGGGTATGAAATAAATTGTGGTTCAACATGTATTTCAATATTCAAACGTGCCTATACGTTATTAAAGTTATGTTTTCTTGTCTGAATAGCCCAGTCTCACTGGCGAAAAAAATTGGCCTCCAACCAGATAAACTTTAATTATTTGTTTTTATTGAGTACTTTTTATAGTATTTTGCCAGCAGGCAAATCAAACTATACAAACTGGACAATTACTGTATGTAAAGTAAAAAAAGGAAGAACAACCATATACAATGCTATAGAAGAACAACATTGCTGCCCATCTGCAGTGTGCTCAATATCACGTTGAGAAGAGAGAAGGCCATTTGAAAGAAAAATCCCTGTGAAATCTAAAGGAAAATTTAGGATGAAATGTCTGTCATAAATTAAATCTCAAGAGAATGTAGGTCATGAAGCAAGACAATGACCCGAAGCACACAAGTTGTTCTAACAAAGAATGGTTAAAGAAGAATAAAGTAAATGTTTTGGAATGGCCAAGTCAAAGTCTTGACCTTAATCTGATGGAATTTTTTGTGGAAGGACGTGAAGCAAGAAGTTAATGTGAGGAAACCCACCAACATCCCAGAGTTGAAAACGTTCCGTATGGAGGAACGGGCTGGAATTCCTCCAGGACTGATCAACAGTTACCGGGAACGTTTAGTTGCAGTTAATGCTGCACAAAGAGGTCAGGTCAGCTACTAAAAGAAAAGGTTCACATACGTTTACCACTCAAGATATGTAATAATGGATCCTGAATGAATAAATGACCAACTATAATGTTTGTCTTATTTGTTTATTTGGGTTCTTTTTTATCTAGTTTTATAATTGTGTGAAAATCTGCTGATGTCTTTAGTCATATTTATGAAGAAATATACAGTATGCTAAAGGGTTCACAAACCTTTGAAAACCTTTGTAAAGTTGGATTAATTAGGTTAAGGTAAGTGTTAAGAAACAGAATTTGAAATCCCTAAAAGGTGAATTGTGTCTGTGGTGTTACTGTCCCCCTCTAGGCAATGGCGCGAGTGTGGAGAGACGGACAGAAGAAGACGGTCCACATCTACCGCCTGCTAACAGCAGGGACCATAGAAGAGCGAATCTTCCAGAGGCAGGTGTCCAAGCAGGGCCTTTCTGGGACGGTGGTGGATCTGGCGAAAAGGGCGGAGCACACCAGCTTCTCCTCCAATGAGCTGCGAGATCTCTTCAGCCTGACGGACACATCCTGTCTGACTCATGACCTGCTACGTTGCAGCTGCAGTATGGATGGATCAGCGCCAGGTATGAAATGACTTCCTCTGTTACACATTACTGAGATCCCTTAGTGAACAATTGAATTTCAAGCCCAGTTTCAACTATAAAAGTGTCAAGAAGAAGAGAGCTGGTAATTATTTATAATAACAAGTTAATAAATATGCTCATGAGGATGTGAACATATCAGACCCTTTATAAGCTGTGATCCAGGACAGGAAGGAAACTGATATTTAATATTGTAGTAGAAGAAAAAGTTAAATATGTCAGAGAAGTGCAATGGTGCCTATGTATGGCTGCATCTGTATATTTATTTACCTGTGTATTACGTCATGTGTTTAATTTTTTCCTAGAAAAAGAGGAGGAAGAGGAGCCTGCATCTGATAGGCCGTGTCAGCTGGGTCGTCAAGGTGACCGTGGTGGGGCGGGGCAGAAGCATCTGAGCATGTCAGAACTGATGCAATGGAGTCACTTTGCAGGGGACACACTCTCTTTCGAAGATGCTTACCTGGACCTTGCACGAAACCATGTCTCCTTCGCCTTTCAGTCCATCATCACACACACTCCTCAATAACACGCACAGGCTTTTTGCTAATCAGAAAGGAACCCTTTCGGGCAATCATTGGAATATGTGTTATTCATATTTTCACAACCTTTTTTATAGTTTAATTGGCGTGTAAATGTGTTTATTAAATAAATTACTAACTTATGTGTAAAGTAATCGAAAGGTCTCTGTTAACTGAGTTCTTGTGTAGTCAGGTGGAATGAGTCAATTCCAGGTGTTTTTTAGAGGACTGTCAATATTTTAGAAATAGTGTTTCCACAGTCCAATACTGTATACAAAAGGTGTATATTATAAGCAATAAGCCCTTAGCAGGTTGTGGTATTTGGCCAATATACGATGGCTATATGCTGTTCTTCCACTGTACAAAGCAGAGTTCCTGAATACAGCACTTAGCAAGTGGTATATTGACCATATACACCAATATTTTTCTTGCTTGTAAAACTTCAACTTTGAGGACAAAATGAAGACGCATACACAAACAGCACAGCTGACATGGAGGGTACGTGTACAGAAACACGGGACAAGTCAGTTTCAGCCCGTCACAGTCCCTACATGTGAATCTGCTCAGTTTTTTGCTGCTGATTGGTCTGTTGAAGCAGGTGTGCACATTGTGTGTACTTGTTTTAATATTATTGAACCTGAAACGCTCACTGCATGGTAACCATGGAACATCTGCTGAAGTTAGACCATGCCAGTCCTGAGCTCAAGGCACGTTTTTCCCAATGCGTATGTCATTCTCTCCTGGACTAGAGCAGCAAGCATCGGCGTGGCAGTTATAAATCAGTATGTGTCCTGGTTTTCTGATGATTTGGTTGGTCTGTGTTCATGTGAGGCACTGGCAGGATAAGTGGGTTGATTTGTATAGCATATTGTCTGTCATGCGCTCTCCCCAACACAAACACAATGTTCCTATTACTCAAGGCCCACTTTATGTGATTGCTGTATGAGTAAACAATAGATGGGTTTGAACCACTAAGCAATGGGCCAAAGGGCCAGAAGGCTGGGTTTCATTCCTGTTGTGTTTGCCCTAGCCATTCTACATCAACTTGTTGATGATTCCCTTTGGGTGTTTTAGGCTGGCTGTTGCTAATGTAAAATAGGCTTTATACATTTAATTGATTAATTTACCCAAAGTTCCATGCCCTTGACAGATTTGAAACCTAGTTCATCCCTGAGTCTGAACACTATGTTAGCATATAGAACTTAAGCCTATACGGTTGATGCTGTTAAATAAATTGCCTCAAATATACCGGCCCTCCAAGCATGATTCCCTATTTCTTCTATAAAATTTGAAATGTTTGGTTTTTACATTTATGTACAACTGGGCCAAAACTAAAAATGTATTTGATTAGAAGCTCGTAATACTTGGCAGGTAATATGTATCTCACCTACTGTAATTTATAAGCGCCTGTTTTTCGACCATTTTTGTAAAAAACAACCATTCTGCTCTAGGTCTGTTACACCATGAGGTGGAGTAAACCGAAGTCTGTATACGCATGATACACCCGTTTTAAGTGAGTCATCGCGATGACTCATACGAACGTAGTTCACCAAATCACTTCTGTTACATGTGCTTCCATACATAAGTGACAGTTAAAGTACTACCTATGTCCTAGCGTTCTTCACAAAATGACATCACCATAGCAACCGCCGTTTTAACTACATATTTTTGATTGTGTCGCACGCTGACTTGCTCTGCCAAGCACGTTATGACCTTTAAGACGGTGCATTGTCGGTCTGTAGACCATGGTGCATGGCAATTGTCCAACAGACAGAAGAGATTCTCTAAATGTAGACTGATTTTTAGTGGATTTAGTCTTACCGGCTGTATAAGGGTGAATGTCTGTAGACCTACGTGTAATGTACAAACCATTTTTTTTTAACAGTTGACCCACATTTTGCAGAGAAATTCCACGATTGTATTTACAGCATTTGTAATTTCACTATGTCTAGCAATCTGAGTTTAGACACACACGGACTGAGATTTGGTGAGGCCAGGTAGAACGTAATGTATGAATGTACAATTAACCCTGTACTGTAGGTCACTCGATGCATTACTACATTAAAGGGAATAGCGGCAAACACTGAAAGCATGTGTGGGGGTTGTCCTTGTGACTTATGCTTCTGTTTAGCTCTACCTCACACTCTGAGAGACAGTTTAACAATAACTTAAAGACATGTTTAAGCTGAGACTTTTTTAGCCCTAGATTTTCCGTTCTTCACCTTTAAGTGCACATCCATTAACTTGGCTCTGATCCAGGCCCATAGGGCACCACCTGACAGGCATGTCTATTCATTATCAAGTTATTAATAGCATGACATTGACAACAAACTTTTTCAGCATTCAGAAAGGCTCTCAGGGGGACTGGACAATGCTGCTATATCACAGCACTATGCACACACACACACACACAAACACTCTGAGTTTCTATAGTAATGGTCCATTGGATATACAGATGACCACCCCGGGGACTGTTATTTAGGGGTCAGAGGTCAAGAGAATATCGAAGTGTCTAAGAGGGAGGCAAACAACTGTTCTTTCACATTAAAGAATAATACTTTAAATTTTTCCTAGTCCCTCGACTGCCTCAGGAGATAGACGCCCAGGACCTTCTACCTCATACACATCCCAGATGGATGGTGCTCTACCACTGAACAGGGATTTATTGTCCACTCTGCAAATTAGATCATTTGAGACCTGGGTTTAATACCATTGCTCCATCTCTGGGTTCAGGACCTGACACTAGAGTCACTCCGCTGCCATGAAAAACAACACCAATATCATAATCCTGCAAATACTGTAATAATAACTTTTTCCTCTGGCTGATTGTGCAGGTATTAATAGTGCTAAATGTGATGGAAGGGTTGTCTATGTGTGGGGGTATTCTCAGGCAGTTCTAATCCCCTGTGACCCCTTGTATTCAACAGTCGGTTGGTCTGAGAGCAGACTATATTCGGTCCAGGTTGAAGGGTTTAGTCGTACAGTATGTGTTGTCTATAGTTTGTCCTTAGATGAATCCATCTTATCCCACATTGCCCTGACCCAGGTCTATATTACAGACATTGGGGTCAGAGATTAAGCCTGTGTCTCTGATCTCACCAACCGCATTGCGGTGAGGTGGGCTCCGCTCCTCAGACAGTGCCAATGTTTTTATTATTTTTCAATAAAATTTTAGGCTAGGGAACGGGGAACGTGGATCCGGGTTAAATGTACATGGGGTAGAATTTTGCAGAGTAAAAACAGAACTAATTTCTATTTCAGTGACCATCTTCCAAAAGCGGTAGAACGTGTATCTCGTGATACTGAGACCTCACTGCAAAGAAAGAAGTTCTTTGCTGAAGCCAGTCATCCAAGCCAGTCTGTTCCAGCCTTACAGGTCCACTAGCTACCTCCAGTGCAGGACTTTCTATGGACACTGTAGTCTGTTGTACTTGATGCTAGTCGCCTACTACATTCCCTCTGGCAATATGGTAGGCGGCACTGACCAGATGTCCATTCTATATTCCACTGTTAATTGATGCACACAGTTTAACTGTTAAATGTACACATAAATAATCTCACATAGACACTTTATATAAATTCTAATGCCCCTTGATAGTCAAGTAGTATTCTGCAGTCACTGCCTACTGTTTACATTTAGACTATATATATTATGCTTGATCTCTAGTGCCCTTCTTATAACATATTGTTATGATAGAAATAGTATCTATTCTTTTTGTTTTTTGCACATTTTTGTTTCTATTACCGGTAATACTATTACTGCATTGGATTTGGAACTGGAGCACAAGATTTTCACTGTACATGCAATAACACCTGCGGTCTTCTGTACATGTGGCAAACTTAGAACTTCTTTTTTAAATCAGATAAAAATTTCAGATGTGAAACTGCTTCCCTGCAAGTTTATGTTGCCATTTGAACAGGAATCGAAATGAGGACGAGTTGTGTTTTCAGTGTTTGTCAATGGGCCCGATGGCCTTTAATGTAATTAATGAATTTTAGGCCATGCTTTTTTGTGTTATAAAGCATAGCATGATGGCAATTATGTTCCTATATACATTACATTTTTGTCTTTGTAAAAATGTAATGTATATAGGAAAAAGTCTTTGTAAAATGGTCAACTGGATAGAGAAACTAGTTCTGTTGTTTTGGCTTGATTTTAACACAACACATGGCAACGTTAAATCTCACAAAGATAGACAAATGTTGGTGTGTGAAGTTGCTAGTGCCACTGTTAAATGTGGAAGGTTGTGTACTCTTCACATTGTAGGCAGGTAGCACGCCTGGCCCAGTGTTTCATCTCATTAACAGTATTCATTTAAGCCTTCTGTAATCCCATTTCATCAAGACTGCCTCTTAATCTACTTCAGAAGTCAACCAGTCAGGAGGTAAGAAGATGTGGGCCTGGATCATTAATGCAATGTCATGCTCTATACTTCAACTAACAGACTGTTGATGTGGCCTGTCACTCAAATGCATTGCCTTGTATGGCATTTTTCCATAGCGGCAGCACTGACTGTTAACCATTGGTTATGGTAGTGTAAGCTCTAGTCATTTTTTTGTAAAGTTTGTTTTTGTCACCCAGGTTGACCCTGACACTGCAGACGTGCGAAGAAAGTAACAAACCTTTACATATCAAAACCGTTGGTTATGAGGTGTTCACCATCATCAGTGACAACAAAATGAAATGCACATTATGAGAACATGGTAACTCAGTCAAACATTAAAATCTGATGAAACATTTCAAACAAATAAACAGAAAAGACTTTGAAGAAATAGATATGCTCTAAAAGACGTGTTTACACACACAACCAAATTACTCAATTGTTTTGTATTATTCTTTTTTGTACACTGTTCACTGTGAGGCATGTTATGCTTTACTTTATATGAAAGATGAGAGTTTTTAGTTGAAATAGCAGTTTCAACCCCATGTAGCAGCACAAGTACATCTTAGACCACTGGAACAAGCTCATGGACACATTTATACATTTATATTGATGCCTGCCCTCCAGAGATCAGCTGAAGCTGTAGCTAACTTGAGTCAACTGTGGAGGAGCAGAGGGCTAAAGGCGCACTAAATATTATAGCTAAATATCCCATGTACTTTCGTTGCAGTGAACATCTCCCCTTAAACACTAGTGAACGGGGGTGGGGGGAGACAAGACTTGACGTCAAGAAACTACTCTCAGCGCTGAGCCATTCTGTATATAAACCCCGACTCGGAATCAAGCCCATTAGAGACAGACCGACTACAGTCGACTGGGATTATTCAGGTTCAGTGGCTAGAGCTTTTCTCTACCCTTGCCAGGATTTAACCGTACAGAAATGCATAGTTTTCACTGATACGGGACAAATTTTAACATTCGCTCAGAATAGTTGCTGAACCTTTTCTTAAGTTTGGACATTCGGTTGTATATAGTCAATAATCATTCATTTATTCTAATTCTGGACTTTTTAGTTACTGAGAATATTTGGGACAGTCTAAGCTATTCTGTGGGGCTATTTATCTAGTCCAGCTGTGTTTTTCTAGCATTTTACCGTTAAAGGACTAGTTCAATTAGTAATTATTTAGTATTTTGTGTTTTAATCATGATGGTTAGCATGCGACGTCACAGTCTGCGGCTGCAGCACCAACTCCACCGATGGAGTATCAGTGATACTGGTAGCCACCTGCTCTCAGACAGCTTCGTTCCTCCAACCTGCTTGTCCCGTTCCAAGTCCTGTACGAATTCCACTGGGGACTCGGATGGGGGCCGGGAAAACTGGTCTTCTTCAGAGTCTACAGAATCCGTCATCTCCACTGAGTCTACCGGCAAATCAGGCGACAGCTCGACCCCGTTTCGCGTGGTGTTGCTTGGCGCCAGTGGTGTCGGTAAATCCGCGATTGCCAGCATCTTCGCAGGAGCCGTGGATAGCATGGACTGTGAAGAGTGCGAGCTGTACACAGGTGAAAATAATTATTTACAATGTGTTTGTTAATAATCAAAATAGATAGCCTATGTTTGAGCAAAACTAAATTAGTTTCCTTTCTGGTGCTTGCACCAGCTCTAATGCGAGCATAACTGAATATTTTTAAGCATAGCTCTAAATATAACAGAAATATGACTTAACAATTCTATCTGTATGAAGCGATGTTGTTAGTGAATTGGTTTCTAAATCTTGATTGTTTTGTGTTTCAGATGAGGTGTGTGAACAGACTCTCACAGTGGACGGTGAGAACGCTACAGTCACTCTACTAGACACCTGGGATTCACAGGTAAAATCACTATAGTTACTTATTGATAGTTTATGTCTGTTCTACACTAGCGTGTAACCTACGTATTCAATTTGGCATCATGGCAATAAGTGTAGAATTATGAAAATAACATTTAATATTGGAAAAACAATTCCTATGGTTAAATGTGTAGAATTCAATGAATGGCGACATCTGTAGACTACAATTCCCAAAAACTTGCAGGAAATTATGGAGAAAAAAAAGAATCTAAATGCCTCAAAGTGGAGCCAACAACAATGTTGAAGAGTGAGTTTGATATTGGGGGAGGCATGAGTGATAGCCCCCCCGCCTACCGTTAGTTATTTTATGTCTGGATATGAGGATCTGAGCCTCGTTACAAATCCCCAAAAGGGCCAGCCCTGACTTTCATGGTTCTTTAATGTGGATATGTGTGTATCACAGCTTACCTGTGTATCTGTCTTTGTTCAGGATGATGGAGGATGTACTCAGGACAAGTGTATTGCGACAGGTGATGCATACCTGCTGGTCTACTCCATAACTGACCGGTCCTCCTTCCTTCGAGCTTCAGAGCTGCGTATATCCCTCCGCCGACACCGCCCTGCGCAGCACACTCCAATCATCCTGGTGGGAAACAAGTGTGACCTGGTCCGGCGAAGGGAGGTGTCTGTTTCTGGTGAGCAAGGACGGATCTACATACTACGAGGCCCCTGAGCACGACTGTCTTTGGAGGCCCCCCTTCAACTCACATCATTTGCACACATGAACACCCCACCCAATTGCTTGTTATGATACAGGCCTGTTTTAAGGCTGTAGTACATAAAAAAAAACAGATAACTCACACAGAATTTACAGTGCGATCACTGAATCCTATAAAAAAAACATACAGCTCTGGAAAAAAATAAGAGACCACTGCAAAATAATCAGTGTCCCTGGTTTTATTTCCATATTGATAGGTATGTGATTGGGTAAAATGAACATTTTTGTTTTATTACATACCACTATGCAATACACTACTAACAACATTTCTCCCAAAATTGAAATGAAAACATTATCATTCAGGGCATTTATTTGCCGAAAATTACAACTCGTCAAAATAACAAAAAATATAGTGTTGTCAGACCTCAAATAATGCAAAGCAAATAAGTTACGGTTCATTTTTAAACAACACAATACTAATTTGGTAACTTAAGTTAGAGTTTAGAAATCAATATTTGGTGGAATAATAATAATTTTAGAATAAATAATAAATTGGCTTTCATGCATCTTGGCATGCTCTCCACCTCTTTCAGATTGAAGTTTTCCTCTTGATCACATTCTAGAGGTTTTCAATGGGGTTGATTTAAGAAAAAATATCAGTGGTCTCTTAATTTTTTCCAGAGCTGTATAATATGAAATACATAACATTAAATAGATATACTATTTAACACCCACTGGTAGTTAGAGGCCCTGGTATTGGTTGTGGCAGGACCTAGGGGCCCCTGTATATGTTGTGGCGATATCCAGCTATAGGTTGTAGAGGGGCCTTATTATGGTTTGTGAAGGAGTCCTGGTAAGAGTTGAGCTGGAGTCGTGGGGGCTGGGGATGGTATGGGTTAAGGTGTAATCGAGGGCACCTGGTATAAGTTGTAGAGTGGCCCTGGGATGGGTTGAGCACTGTCTACATTTTGTATTCACAGTAGATTGTCTCTTGGGCCTCGCACCATTTGGGGTCTCTGGGTGCTTTTTAGTGTGTTAATGAGTGTCTTGGCAGTGTTATGACTGTGTTTGTTTTGCTTTCAGAGGGCCGTGCATGCGCCGCAGTGTTTGACTGTAAGTTCATCGAGACGTCAGCGGCGATGCAGCACAACGTCTGGACAGCGTTCCACGGCATCGTGCAGCAACTCCGACTACGCAGAGACTCAAAGGAGAACAACGACCGGCGCAGACACACACACTCGCATGCACGACGTGATAGCTTACCCAAGAAGGCCAAACGCTTCCTGGACAAGATCGTGGCCAAGAACAACCCCAAAGCTGCATTTCGTCTAAAATCCAAATCTTGCCATGACCTCTCAATCCTTTAGGACCCGGGACATATGACAACCCCAAACCTACTACTGCAGTCTACATTAGACTGGCCCTTCAAAATGGTCTCCCAACTCACCAGCCTCTGTGATGGTCTGGAGATACAACCAAAGGACATGCAGCATTCAGACAATCTCAGCTTATGTCCAATAGAAAGAGACAAAAAATGTACCGTAACGGGAAATAGGTTTCTACATAATTGGTGAACTCTGATCTATTTAGGGTCATGAGATCTATTCATTTCGGTCCATGTTTCATCCATGACTTTCCAGTCTCAGAGTCATCCCAAACTCAATGTCATCCATTTTTCATCCATCTTTTCAAGTGCTTTATTTAGAAGGCGTAAGCCTGTTAAGCTGTTTGTGTTTGGTTGAGGCATCTGTGTGTTTTTGGACTTTATCCTTTCTGTCCAATTCGTCAAATGTTTTTTCCATGTGTTTGTGTTGTTGATGTTTTGAGACAACTGTGTTTACAAGTGTAATAAAGTCAATATTTTCTATAATGTAATTTAATTTACTGGTTGTTTCTTTCCTGTTAGACTCACAAGGACATCCAAAACACAAAAATGCCTTTTGATGATGACTCACATTTAGAATAAGCATTTTAATTCCCTAATAGATAACATACATGTCAGAGTGTTATCTGTGTTTGCACAATGACTTGTTTGGGTATGTTTGTGCTCCGGGTCTTGTGTAGCACTGGTCCTCTAGAAACCTGGGATAGGTCCAGGGCAGTGTCTGACTGTCTGACTGCAGGCAATTAGATTTGCGTTTCTGTGACAAACTTGAAACTTAAGAGGGATGTAAATGACTGGAGGGCGCTGCGTCGCTGTTTGTTTGGGAACACTATTTGAATAGTGGCTTTCACGTCCAATGAGTTTTAGAAGGACTGGACCCAAGGGTTTTTTAGCAACAGACAGACCAGATTGAGGCAGGGCCCTGTCTGAGTGGCAACTGTCTCACGGAGTTACCAAGCTTTAGGGATTTTTGGATAAGCCCAAGTTTCTGACTAAAAGAGAACTTATTATGTCTATTATCCTGGTTTCTGAAAAGAGGGAAACATGGTGCAACACAGACATAGCCCTACTCAACCACATGAATCAATGTGGAAGTCATCATTTGAAATGTAATGTTTTCACTTAGACTTAAACCTGATTGGACGTAGTGTTTTTCATTTGACTTAAACCTGATTGGAAGTAGTGTTTTCACTAAGACTTAAACCTGATTGGACGTAGTGTTTTCACTAACACTTAAACCTGATTGGACGTAGTGTTTTTCATTTGACTTAAACCTGATTGGAAGTAGTGTTTTCACTAAGACTTAAACCTGATTGGACGTAGTGTTTTCACTAACACTTAAACCTGATTGGACGTATTGTTTTCATTTGACTTAAACCTGATTGGACGTAGTGTTTTCATTTCACTTAAACCTGATTAGACAGTGTTTTCACTAAGACTTAAAAACTTGTTTGGGCATAGTGTTTTCAGTATTACTTAAACTTGTTTGGACATAGTTTCTCTAAGCCTTAAACCTGATTGGACAAAGGGTTTTCACTAAAACTTAAACCTGATTGGACATAGTGTTTTCACTAAAACCTAAAGCTGATTGGACAAAGGGTTTTCACTAAAATTTAAACCTGATTGGACATAGTGTTTTCACTAAAACCTAAACCTGATTTGACATAGTGTTTTCACTAAAACTTAAACCTGATTTGACATAGTGTTTTCACTAAGACTTAAACCTGATTGGACATAATGTTTTCACTAAGCCTTAAACCTGTTTGGACATAATGTTTTCACTAAAGCTGAAACCTGATTGGACGTAGTGTTTTTACTAAGACTTAAATCTGATTGTACATAATATTTTCACTAAAGCTTAAACCTGATTGGACGAAGTGTTTTCACTAAGACTTAAACCTGATTGGACATAATTTTTTCACTAAGATTTAAACCTGAAGAGATGTAGTGTTTTCACTAACAATTAAACCTGATTGGACGTAGTGTTTTCACTAAGACTTAAACCTGATTGGTCATAGTGTTTTCACTGAATTTGAAACCTGATTGGACAAAGTGTTTTCACTAAAACTGAAACCTGATTGGACGTAGGGTTTTTACTAAGACTTAAATCTGATTGTACATAATATTTTCACTAAAGCTTAAACCTGATTGGACGAAGTGTTTTCACTAAGACTTAAACCTGATTGGACATAATTTTTTCACTAAGATTTAAACCTGAAGAGATGTAGTGTTTTCACTAACAATTAAACCTGATTGGATGTAGTGTTTTCACTAAGACTTAAACCTGATTGGTCATAGTGTTTTCACTGAATTTGAAACCTGATTGGACAAAGTGTTTTCACTAAAACTTAAACCTGATTGGACAAAGTGTTTTCACTAAAACTTAAACCTGTTTGGACATAGTGTTTTCACTAAAACCTAAACCTGATTGGACAGAGTGTTTTCACTAAAACTTAAACCTGATTGGACATAGTGTTGTCACTAAAACCTAAACCTGATTGGATTTAGGGTTTTCACTTAAAACCTGATTGGCTTTGAATACATTATTGCATTTTTTTGGTTCAGTTTATGCAGATAGTTCAGATTAGACATATGGTTCAGGTTATGTAGATAATTCAGATTAGACATATGGTTCAGATTAGACATGGTTCAGGTTATGTAGATAGTTCAGATTAGGCATATGGTTCAGATTAGACATGGTTCAGGTTATGTAGATAATTCAGATTAGACATATGGTTCAGATTAGACATGGTTCAGGTTATGTAGATCATTCAGATTAGACATATGGTTCAGATTAGACATGGTTCAGGTTATGTAGATAGTTCAGATTAGACATATGGTTCAGATTAGACATGGTTCAGGTTATGTAGATAATTCAGATTAGACATATGGTTCAGATTAGACATGGTTCAGGTTATGTAGATAGTTCAGATTAGGCATATGGTTCAGATTAGGCATATTATTTAGATTAGGCACATTGTTCAAATTAAAGTAGGTGAGATTGTGTACCCCAAATGTGACGTATGCAGTAATAGACATAAATGGCTGATTTTGCCACACCAGCAAAGCCTTTTCAACTTTACATAAAAACCATGTTAGTAGCCAGACTGTGTTAAGATTTAAGGAAAACCATTGCAACCCACTGTCTGTGAAACTATGTGTCAAGGCCAATCAGGTGGAATAAGGAATAGAACCCTCATGATTACTTAGTTTAAAACATTTGATCACAACTCAAACCATGTGATCATGAGGGATCACCCAATCATTTGTATTGAAATCTTCTCCTTCGACATGAAGTTTGCCACAGAGGTGCTACCAATGGCACTGACGCCATAATACACTGAAGCTGTAACACACTGAAGCCATAACACACTGAAGCCATAACACACTGACGCCATTACACATTGAAGCCATTACACACTAAAGCCATAATACACTGAAGCCGTAACACATTGAAGCCATAATACACTGAAGCCATAATACACTGACGCCATAATACACTAAAGCCATAATACACTAAAGGCATAATACATAGAAGCCATTACACAATGAATCCATAATACACTGAAGCCATAACAAACTGAAGCCATAATACATTGAAACCAATATACACTGAAGCCATAATTCACTGACGCCATAATAGACTGATGCCTTAATTCACTGAAGCCATAATACACTGAAGCCATAATACACTGAAGCCATACTACACTGAAGCCATAATACACTGAAGCCATACTACACTGAAGCCATAATACACTGAAGCCATAATACACTGAAGCCATACTACACTGAAGCCATAATACACTGACGACATAAAACACTATAGCCATAATACACTGAAACCATAACACACTGAAGCCATAATGCACTGAAGCCATAACCCACTGAAGCCATAATACACTGACGCCATAAAACACTAAAGCCATAATACACTGAAACCATAATACACTGAAACCATAATACACTGAAACCATAATACACTGAAGCCATAATACACTGAAGCCATAATACACTGAAGCCATAACACACTGAAGCCATAATACACTGACGCCATAATACACTGAAGCCATAATACACTGAAGCCATAATACACTGAAACCATAATACACCGACGCCATAATACACTGAAGCCATAA
>JACXGM010025809.1:0-15145 GCA_016801145.1 Umbra pygmaea | reverse complement strand
TTTTACGAAACCTTCCACAAAACAATTCCAACGCGATCGGGATCGAGCCGCACGTTTTGGTACATTACTCTATGTATCGATTTTTGAAGCTCTGGGAGGAGTAGGGGGGCATATTTTTGCTATAATAATAATAATAATAATAATATATATGTCGGATAATAGTATGTGTTCCTTGCCAAAGGCAAGAACACTTAATAATGATAACAATATATATGTCAGATTATATTAATAGTAATTAATATAATTAATTAAATTAATAACACTTAGGCTCTACAGTGCCTTGCGAAAGTATTCGCCCCCTTGAACATTTCGACCTTTCGCCACATTTCAGGCTTCAAACATAAAGATACAAAACTGTAATTTTTTGTGAAGAAGCAACAACAAGTGGGTCACAGTCATGAAATGGAACGAAATTTATTGGATATTTAAAACTTTTTTAACTAATAAAAAACTGACAAATTGGGCAAGCTAAATTATTCAGCCCCTTTACTTTCAGTGCAGCAATCTCTCTCCAGACGTTCAGTGAGGATCTCTGAATGATCCAATGGTGACGTTAATGACTAATGATGATAAATAGAATCCACCTGTGTGTAATCAAGTCTCCGTATAAATGCACCTGCTCTGTGATAGTCTCAGAGGTCCGTTGAAAGCACAGAGAGCAACATGAAGAACAAGGAACACAGCAGGTAGGTCCGAGATACTGTTGTGGAGAAGTTTAAAGCCGGATTTGGATACAGAAAGATTTCCCAAGCTTTAAACATCCCAAGGAGCACTGTGCAAGCGATAATATTGAAACGGAAGGAGTATCAGACCACTGCAAATCTACCAAGACCTGGCCGTCCCTCTAAACTTTCAGCTCATACAAGGAGAAGACTGATCAGAAATGCAGCCAAGAGGCCCATGATCACTCTGGATGAACTGCAGAGATCTACAGCTAAGGTGGGCGAGTCTGTCAATAGGACAACAATCAATCGTATACTGCACAAATCTGGCCGTTATGGAAGATTGGCAAGAAGAAAGCCATTTCTGAAAGATATCCATAAAAAGTGTCGTTTAAAGTTTGCCACAAGCCACAAACATGTGGAAGAGGGTGCTCTGGTCAGATGAAACCAAAATCGAACTTTTTGGCAACAATGCATAACGTTATGTTTGGTGTAAAGGCAACACAGCTCATCACCCTGAACACACCATCCCCACTGTCAAACATGGTGGTGGCAGCATCATGGTTTGGGCCTGCTTTTCTTCAGCAGGGACAGGGAAGATGGCTAAAATTGATGGGAAGATGGATGGAGACATATACAGGACCATTCTGGAAGAAAACCTGATGGAGTCTACAAAAGACCTGAGAATGGGACGGAGATTTGTCTTCCAACAAGGCAATGATCCAAAACATAAAGCAAAATCTACAATGGAATGGTTCACAAATAAACCAGGTGTTAGAATGGCCAAGTCAAAGTCCAGACCTGAATCCAATCGAGAATCTGTGGAAAGAACTGAAAACTGCTGTTTACAAACGCTCTCCATCCAACCTTACTGAGCTCGAGCTGTTTTGCAAGGAGGAATGGGCAAAAATTTCAGTCTCTCGATGTGCAAAACTGATAGAGACATACCCCAAGTGACTTACAGCTGTAATGGCAGCAAAAGGTGGCGCTACAAAGTATTAACTGAATAATGGGGCTGAATAATTTTGCAAGCCCAATTTTTATGTTTTTATTTGTTAAAAAAGTTTTAAATATTAAAAAACTTTCGTTCCACTTCATGATTGTGTCCCACTTGTTGTTGATTCTTCACAAAAAAATTACAGTTTTTATATCTTTATGTTTGAAGCCTGAAATGTGGCAAAATGTTGAAAAGTTCAAGGGGGCCGAATTATTTCGTAGGGCACTGCCTTGATATGATTTTCATTGGCTAAAGTCCACCCCATTGGCTCAGTATAACCATTTCTTCAGCCTTAAATTCCACTGATTCTTTAAGACATTTTTCATAGACTAATCAGTAGTAGAATACTTTACCATCACTGTTATCTGCCTCTGATAGTAATGACGCTCTATCGACATGCAATAGGCTATATTTCAAAGGCATTCATGGCCTAGTTCCATTCCAACAGCCGTAACTTGGGACTTAAGATGCACTTTATTAAAGGTGACATTAGTGATGGTTTGGGAAACAAACGTTAGTCCATAGTAACAAAGACCATCTTAAGGCTATGTGCATCTTAAATCCGTTGTATGTGCAACTTTATTGGGAAACCGGGCCCTTTCAGTTGTTGAACATGTCGAACAACGTTGGGATACAAGACTAATACAAAACCAACTATGCAGAAGGAGGGAAAATTTAACTACAGTAGCAATAGTTTGAGATGACTTTGCAGGTATTAAATGCATTTCTCTGGTCCACGTTTATTATACAGTGATGCTGTTCTCATGGTGAAAGGTACAAAATTGCACAAAACAAGACATTTGTACATGTGTAAGTTTCCACGGCCCTGGAAACGTAAAACGTTGTACGGTTACAAAACATAAAAAAGTCAGTTTACCTTAACCTTCTTTGACCATAACCTCACCTTACCCTAACATTAACCTCAATAACCTAGCATGTTATGCCTGAACTAAACATTCCCCAAGTACTTTAAATTGTAACTGATTGGTCTATTCATGGAAATGTTCCAGTAGTATGGCGATTCAATATGTACAAAGCTCACATTTGAATGGCCATATCGTAAGTCTGTCTGGCTGGGTAACTGTACCATTATGTGTGTGTAGAAGGACCTCACATCTAATGTGGCGAAGCCATGATATAGAGAGTCCAACACAATACAATACAGGAATGCCGAATGATCCAGTACACCTCACATACAGATTATTAATGAACCGTGCCCTCCTCTCACTCACCCTGACTAATAAAGGGACTGATCACCCAACTAAAAGTAATCAAGAAAATATACACAATCAGTCCCGACCAGTACCTGGGGCCTCAGGCATAAAAGATTCACATGTATAAAACTGGTCGGACGCCAGGTCCTGCGCACCTTTCCTTTATAAATCACAATCAACGTCAGATTGACCGCACGTGAACGAGCCACTGATCCCACCTTGCCTCCTCCCCTAAATAAATATGCAGATGCAGGCCTCGCAGCTTTACTTTTTTCCACAAATGCAAAAATCTCATTAATTTATCTTATATGTATTAATCCCAGGCCAAGAAGAAAATCCTACCATTTTCTCTAGAGCCACTGTTAGCCAGTCTACAGACAATTGAAATGCGATAGCATCTCACCTGCTGTCCGGCCGGTATAATTCGCATTCTAATAATAATATGGCTATTTGAACAAAATTGGAATTGTTTTCTAAAATGTTATATTTACATAACCTAAATAATTACATAGCCTATATCACCTTGAATTTACCCTATAGTCAATATCCGATCATTGCAAATTATTTTTAAACGTCCTGACATGCCATTCAAACCTGCATTAAACCTACATTTCTTTTGTGTTCCATTTTCAAAACAGCCGAAGTAACAATCATATTTTGCAACTTTAGATCTTCCCTCTTTAGCTATATGTTTTACCATTATGCTAAATATTAATCTCTAACATACTACAAGAACTGTTTGCGTCAGGTGAGAATTTGATAATGCGGCTCGTTGGGAGAATATCAATCTCATATGTTCTTTAGATGTGGAGAAGTGAAAATATATGTTATTTTTTATATTTCATCTTTTGATCATTCATTATGAACTGCTTCATCTTGTTTTTAAACATATAGGCTACGTTAGTAACCAATGTTGTATGCAAGTTATGTTCTACTTACCATCGTCCCGTAAACGTCCCAAAGTCGGTTATGTACTGTCCCAGACATAGTTTTATACTAGGCTATATAAAGCTGGACGCCTTGTCTTTCGAGCCCTGGCCGAAGCAGCCATTGCGCATCAAGTATAACATCATTTTTATAGGCTACACCTAATTTCCCAGACCTTGATCACTTATTTACACATAATCCACGAGATCAATTGAGCTTCACAAGTGAGAGATTTAGCCCAGTTGTTACTGCGTTTCATCCTTGGGAGGTGGATCGGTGCGTCATGCCTCCCGTGCGTTATGGATGAGCCAGAGTCAGGCTCACAGAGACAATTGTATTTTCCGATGCCAATCTTGTAGTTGCACAGCACAGCGAGTATATATTTCATCTGTGGTAAGTAATCCATGCTGCGTGCAATATTAACCATATACAGAGGTTGACATGCATTTTCTGAATGATTTTGTTGTTCGTTTGACAACCTCAAGTAGGCTATAACAGAAGTGGTGGCAGATTAAGGTAGGCCCTAATAGCATTTGCCGTTTGGGTTTTGGCATTGTCCTCTGAGTCATCCACATCAATGATCAAACTTTTATTTGCAGATGTAATTATGTTTTTAGAATAGTCAACGTCATAGACGTATGACAGTAACTGTAGTGGAAACTTTATTTATGTTTGGTGAGTTATGTCACTTTTCAGTTAGAATTTGTCACGTTACAGAGCAAGACAAGACTTTGCGTACGGCCCGCATATTCTCACGTCTGCTCAAAAGTTTTCGTGACGGCCCGCATATTCTCACGTCAAGTAAATTTTTATACATCACACCGTGTGTTTGGAAACCAGCGTACGCAAGCTTTTTGTGCGTACGCAAGGTTTAAACACGAGGCCCCAGGTGAACGAGGGGAATATGCCACACCTACATAGTATGCCCATAGGAAAATATTTCTCAGTGCCTAGCACTGGAAGATAACACAATACCAACAATAAGAACATAAACCCCTCAGTAACAATGAATAAAACAGAGTCCATAATTGTATATAATTAGTCCCTTTCTGCCACAACCTGGCTACACAACCTGGCTGATGAGATTACTTACATCCTGTAACTGACTTGGATGTCTATATTTGCAACAATTTAATTATTTTTGAGGGAATGTTAAAGTAGATAATCAGTAGATAGTCAGTAGACTGTACAAGTAGTTGTAGAGTAGATAGTCGTATTTGGAAATTGGTGTTGAGACATGAAACGCGAGGAATTGTCCACCATGTTTATTATTTTGGCCAGCTCCTCAGAGTTTTTTTTATACTTTAACATTACATACTACTGCACTGGGTGTTTCAGCTGCTTCTAACCATGCGATTACAGGGGAATTGTCGAAGGCTTCAAACCCCATTTTAGCCAATCAACTTGCAGATACTGTATCTCCGAACCCTTTTTATAAGAGTTGCTTATGTTGCTATGCTAGCTTGCAGCACTGCAGAACATTTCAGAAAACGGAATTCTCAATTGGAAGAAGTATGCTCTATTCACAACAGCTAATCAATGTAGCCACTACAACTCCTCTGCTTAAGCACTATACTGAAGACAAGACATTTAGGTGTGTCTGTGTATGTTCTTGTAATAGTTACACTTCCTCCATTGTCACACACACTGACAATATTCACCCACAAAGCTAGCTACTTGCCTCTTGCTACAAACTCTCTGCTGGCTAAATACATTCCACAGGATAAAACTCATACCATCAGTTTCAACACACGTTCCATAAAATATATTGTTGTTGTCACATTCATTTTAACATGCAAAGATCCAAATGACATCAGAATGTGCTGCTCTTCAGGGATTTTCCCGCACAACCATCTCTAGGGTTTACAGAGAATGTTCCAAAAAGAATCCAGAGAAAATATCCAGTGAGCAGCAGTTCTCTGGGAAAAATGCCTTGTTGATGACTAAGGTCAGAGGAGAAAGCAAGAATGGATGGAGCTGATAGAAAGCAACTCAAACTAAAACAATATTTTAACTTAACAAGCATATATTCATTTCAAGCTTCTTGTGATAAGTTGGTGCATTTTAAAAAGTATTTGTAATATTGAAGCTATAAAGTGAAGCTACATTTACTTAAACAGTCGTATGCAAACGTTTAGGCACCCCTGACAATTTCCATCATTTTCATGTATAAATAATAGGGTGTTTGCAGAGCCGTTCCGACACATATGCAAGAACTGTTCTTCTGTCAACCCTATATTATGCCGGCAACACAAACTCTTATTTTCTGTTTCAAAATGATAGCGCTTGTTTTAATTAATTGTAGTAATCATTGTCAATTAATTATTAAACTAGTGAATTGTAACCAAATGTAATTTCATTGTCTGTAAAGAAACAACACAAATTTAACATGTTTTTTATAACAACATTAACATATACGCTGTACACACAATTTGATTGAATATATTGTCAGTGTCCAGTGTTGCCAAAGTTACTTTGAAAAAGTTATCTGATTACTGATTACTGATTACTCCTTTAAAAGTGACTTAGTTACTTTACAAATTACTTGATTATAAAATTAACTAAGTTAGATTACAAGTTACTTTATTAGTTACATTCAGCAGCTGCCTACAACACCCCTGCCACCTCAACATAACAATGACAACAGGTTTTGCCAACAGTCACTTTATTGGAAGTGCATTTTTAACAGTAACGTCAACAATGTATCTCCTGACATTTTAAGTTGAACTTAAAAACTATTTCCTTAAGAAATACATGTTTTTTATAAAAAATTAAGGTCAGGTCAAGACTTTCTTGACCTGACATATTTAACCGTTATTAACACTGTTATGGCAAAACATACTATTTATTATCTACATTGTTTATAAATCTAACTAATAAATACTTTTTAACATGTTTATTTTTTATTTATTTTCAAAATATTAGCGCACATTTTAATTCACTGCAATAATCATTGTTAATTCATTAAAAAGCTAGCGAATTGTAACCAAATGCAATTGTATTGTGTAAAAAACAATAAGAATATATGATTCACTAGAGTCTGTTTAATCAAACAATAGACTAATTTTAGCACCACATGAATATGGACACACTACCTATCTATGCAATGAATTAACAATGATTATTATAATGAATTACAAGCGCTATTATTTTGAAAAGAAATATCAGAGTTTGTGTTGCCAGGCATAATATAGTGTTGCCAGGTGAACAGTTCTTGCCTATAGCTAGCTACGGCTCTGACTGTCCTCATGCTGAAAACGTGACTTGTTGCATACGTGACTTCACTCCCCGAGACGAAAAAAGAAAGCAAAAATATATATTTTTACTAAGGAAAAGGACAAAAACAGTAACGCACAGTGACTTGGATAAGTAACTTTAATTCGATTACTGGTTTAGAAATAGTAATGCGTTAGATTACTCGTTATTGAAAAAAGTGGTCAGATTAGAGTAACGCGTTATTAAGTTACGCGTTACCGGCATCACTGTCAGTGTCTCATGTCAAAAGACGATTACATTTGAAAACCTTGACTACAGTCTGTTTTATCCAGAAATAGACACATTTTAGCAACACAAACATGCACCCATTACCTACAGTGCCTTGCGAAAGTATTCGCCCCCCTTGAACATTTCTAACTTTTGCCACATTTCAGGCTTCAAACATAAAGATATAAAACTGTAATTTTTGGTGAAGAAGCAACAACAAGTGGGACACAATCATAAAGTGGAACGAAATTTATTGGATATTTCAAACTTTTTTAACAAATAAAAACTGACGAATTGGGCGAGCTAAATTATTCAGCCCCTTTACTTTCAGTGCAGCAAACTCTCTCCAGAAGTTCAGTGAGGATCTCTGAATGATCCAATGTTGACCTAAATGACTAATGATGATAAATAGAATCCACCTGTGTGTAATCAAGTCTCTGTATAAATGCACCTGTTCTGTGATAGTCTCAGAGGTCTGTTGAAAGCACAGAGAGCATCATGAAGAACAAGGAACACACCAGGCAGGTCCGAGATACTGTTGTTGAGAAGTTCAAAGCCGGATTTGGATACAGAAAGATTTCCCAAGCTTTAAACATCCCAAGGAGCACTGTGCAAGCGATAATATTGAAATGGAAGGAGTATCAGACCACTGCAAATCTACCAAGACCCGGCCGTCCCTCTAAACTTTCAGCTTATACAAGGAGAAGACTGATTAGAGATGCAGCCAAGAGCCTCATGATCACTCTGGATGAACTGCAGAGATCTGCTGCTGAGGTGGGCGAGTCTGTCCATATTACAACAATCAGTCATATACTGCACAAATCTGGCCTTTATGGAAGAGTTTTAAGAAGAAAGCCATTTCTGAAAGATTTCCATAAAAAGTATTGTTTAAAGTTTGCAAAAAGCCACCTGGGAGACACACCAAACAGGTGGAAGAAGGTGCTCTGGTCAGATGAAACCAAAATGTAACTTTTTGGCAACAATGCAAAACGTTAGGTTTGGCGTAAAGGCAACACAGCTCATCACCCTGAACACACCATCCCCACTGTCAAACATGGTGGTGGTAGCATCATGGTTTGGGCCTGCTTTTCTTCAGCAGGGACAGGGAAGATGGCTAAAATTGATGGGAAGATGGATGGAGCCAAATACAGGACCATTCTGGAAGAGTCTGCAAAAGACCTGAGACTGGGACGGAGATTTGTCTTCCAGCAAGGCAATGATCCAAACATAAAGCAAAATCTTCAATGGAATGGTTCACAAATAAACATATCCAGGTGTTAGAATGGCCAAGTCAAAGTCCAGACCTGAATCCAATCGAGAATCTGTGGAAAGAACTGAAAACTGCTGTTCACAAACTCTCTCCAGCCAACCTCACTGAGCTCGAGCTGTTTTGCAAAGAGGAATGGGCAAAAATTTCAGTCTCTCGATGTGCAAAACTGATAGAGACATACCCCAGGTGACTTACAGCTGTAATCGCAGCAAAAGCTGGCGCTACAAAGTATTAAGTTAAGGGGGCTTAATAATTTTGCACGCCCAATTTTTCTGTTTATTATTTGTTAAAAAAGTTTGAAAAATACAATAAATTTCGTTCCACTTCATGATTGTGTCCCACTTGTTGTTGCTTCTTCACAAAAAATTACAGTTTCATATCTTTATGTTTGAAGCCTGAAATGTGGCAAAAGGTCAAAAAGTTCAAGGGGGCCGAATACTTTCGCAAGGCACTGTATCTATGCAATACATTAACAATGATTTTTGCAATGAATTAAAACAAACGCTATTATTTTGAAACAAAAATTTGAGTTCTTGTTGCTGGCATGATATAGTGTTGACCGAAGAACGGTTCTTGCGTATGTTTCGGATCGGCTTTGGGAGTTTGAATTAGCAATTTCATTTTGATCTATCAAATAACTGAAGGACAGAGTAATATTTCAGTAGTGAAATGAGGTTCACTGGGTCCATCAAAACGAAATTAGACAGGTGCATAGATTTGGGAACCCCAACAGAAATATCACATGATTATTAGGTTGAGCCTCCTTTAGCAGAAATTGCAGCCTCTAGACCAGGGGACAAGGGATGGGACGGTATGAAAATTTCATATCATGATTATAGTGACCAAAGTTATCACGATTATCAATATTATCACAGTTTTGAGATGAGATGGAAATGTAAAAAAACCTGATACACACACACTGAAAACATTTCAACAAGTTTTATACTTGGAAATCAACAAACAACAAATATAATTAAGCACTTTTTATTTTACTATAGTCTACCATTTAGTACTAAAGCTTACTATACAATGTGATATCATTATGAATTCCCCATAAATTGATGACTGATAATCTTGTTAGAATTAGGCAATAGCTTTACCATCTGCAGAAGTAAACAAAAGGAATTTGACTCTGTAATGGTATATTCATGTAACACATACATTACATTCATTGCTAATCATTTGATTTATTGTAATTACAAACAGAGTATAATCAATAAACTATATACGTATACTAAAAAATAGTCCTATTTTTGATATTTGGTGGACTACCAGTTGCTGGCAGGAATATTTTTTGCCTTATAGGCGTTAACTTACATGGTGGCTTGAATACTGTGCCAGTATATTGTGACTATCTCTGTAGATGGTTCCCATTGCCTGCTGTTTTGAATCTCTCAGATGAAGGAATGGAGTTGACCGTGTGTTAGTGAAGTTTTTTTTTCGGATGTCGGGAGCGACAGATGTGTACTGAGAGTCGCTTGCGTTGGAATGCATTGTCTGACTTTGTTGAGGGAGGCCAGCATCGTTAGAATGTTTGGATTTGGTTAGAGAGCAATGTCTTTGAATTATATTTGCAAGTTATTTATATACATTAAATGAAATAAATTAACGTGTCTAAACGGATCTTATGTTCTACTTTGCTTGCTGCATTTTTATGTGCACACGATACAGTGTGCTTAAGTCTGCTGTAGAATCGCGACCAGCAGTTCAAACAAACTACTTAATAAAAATAACTCCACAATGCCTGGCTCTTGAGTCGGTAGAGAGAAATGTTTTAAAGTAATACATGGCTCCACTACACTTGCGCAGTGAGTGAAACACAGAACGAGAACATGGAGATTAACTGCTCATTGAAAGTGGGTTGTTATCGTTGCTTTGAGATAGGCTACTGAAAAATGCGCAATCTAATAGGTTCTGATCACAAGTAATACATTTTAGTAAACAAAACTGTAAGGACACAAATAAAATATATATTCTATATTAGCTAAGTATACGAACAAAGTAAGTGTGTTGCTGTGAATTCATGGAGCTCCCGCAATCACCTGCTATTACTGTAATCTAGCAGCTGTTGCTAACTAAAATGTTGCACAGAAAAAGCATTTATTGCTTCTTTCGACAAAATACAAGGGAACAAAAATATCATGACTGCCGCAATTGTTTAAGACCTTAGAAAATTAGATTTAAGACTTAAAGACAGTTTTAGACCGTAAATTTTGGAAAACGATATAGGCTATTTAAGACTTTATGAATCTGCGGAAACTAATCACATGCAATATTTTATGTCCCTGAAATTATTTCTGTGGTAAATATAAAAATGTGTAATATGTTTACTATAAATTAATACAATACTGTACATTATCCCTTAAATGTCACCCTTAATACTTTGAACATGTTCGTTCATCTTGGCTCAAATCTACTTGCTGTTAAACTTATCATCCGGATACTTTGTGTTAATTACAAGTGAGATAATTAAATATTTCATCTCGATTTTAAAATTGTTTGTCCAAATATTTGCCCAAGTTAGTTTTGGTATTGAAGTAAAAGTTTATGCATTCTCTATATAACAGTGGCTGGTTGTCACGAAGATGACAGATTTGACGTGTTTCACCCTTTTGCAGCGACATTCCTCTGCAGACAGGGTGCCCATCCTCGATTAAATTGCCCTCAGGACTCTTGTAATAGACAGAAAAATTAAACCACATCTCAGATTTTGTCCTCTTGGATGGCTGAAAAATCTCCCGAGCGCTGTCACTGCCTTCCGCCTTGACTTCTCGTGCAAAAAACAACGTTGTATGCGCGCACCTGCATCAGACTGATTCTGGCTGGACAGGATTTACGGTGAGTTTTCAAAATCACGGTAATCAAAGACGGTTTTAATGAAAATTCAATTTTAAATGGTAAAACTAACCGTACTGACATTTTATTTAGGTTTACCGTGAAACCGGTAATCGTCCCATCCCTACTGGGGACTGGGATGGCCATTCCAGAACACTGTTCCTCTGCATAAATGCCAGAGTTGATGCCAGAGTAGATTTTGAGCAGTGTTTTGGGTTGTTGTCTTATTGAAATATCCAGCCCTGGCATAACTTCAACTTTGTGACTGATTCCTCTACATTATTCTCAAGTATCTGCTGATGTGGAATGCATGCAACCCTCAACTTTAACAAGATTCCCAGTACTGGCACTGGCCACACAGCCCCACAGCATGATGGAACCTCCACCAAATTTTATTGTGGGTAGCAAGTGTTTGTCTTGGAATGCTGTGTTCTTTTGTCACCATGCATAATGCCTCTTGTTCTGACCAGATAACTCCATCTTTCTTTCATCAGTCCACAGCACCTCCTTCCAAAATTAAATTGGCTTGTCCAAATGTGTGTTTGCATACCTTAAGCGACTCTGTTTTTGGTGTGTGCAGAAAAGGCTTCTTCCGCATCGCTCTCCCATACAGCTGAATTGTTGAACAATGCACAATTTCACCATCTGCAGCAAGATGATGTTGTAAGTCTTTGGAGGTGGTCTGAGGGCTGTTTTTCACCATTCTCACCAGAGAGGCCTTTGCCTCTCTGATATTTTACTTGGCCTGCCACTTCTGGCTTTAACAATAATTGTTCCTGTGGTCTTTCATTTCCTCACTATGTTCCTCACAGTGGACACTGACAACTTAAATCTCTGCAAGAGCTTTTTGTAGCCTTCCCCTAAACCATAATGTTGAAAAATCTTTGTTTTCATACGTTGAGAGTTGTGGCCCCCATGTTGACATTTCAGAGGAGAGTCAAAGAGAACAACAGCTTGCATATGGCCACCTTAAATACATTTTCTCATGATTGGATGCACCTGTCTATGAGGTTCAAGGCTTAATGTGCTCACCAAACCAATTGTGTGTTCCAATTAATGGCTAGGTAGTTACAGGAATTCAAATCAACAAAATGACAAGGGTGACGGACTCAGAACGGGTTCTGGCCAGAGGCAAATACCATTCACCTTGCAACACTATATTATGCCGGCAACACAGACTCCAATTTGTATTTTCTAAATAATACTGCATGTAATTCATTACAATAATCATTGTTAATTCATTGCATATATACTGTAGGTACTGGGTCCACGTTCATGTGTTGCTAAAATTTGTCTATTGTTGGATAAAACAGACTCTAGTGAATGTTTTTCAAATATAATTGTTTTTTTCACATGAGACATTGACAATATATTCAATCGAATTCAGTGTACATCGTATTTGTTACAGTTTTTAACAAAAAGTTATTGAAAACATGTCAAATGTTTTTTATGCAATCACATACTCTTATTGTTTCTTTACACACAATACAATTGCATTTGGTTACAATTCATTAGCTTTGTAATGAATTAACAATGATTATTGCAATGAATTAAGTGTTGTTATTCTGAAAAGAAAAATCTGAGTTTGTGTTGCTGGCATATTATAGTGCCGGTTAGAACTGGCCCTGAACAGACTGATATTCTGCAAAAGGTACAGGAATTGGACTGCTAAGGACTGGGCTAAAGTCATTTTCTCAGATGAATCCCTTTTCCAAAAGTTTGGGCCACCCGGAAAATACCTTGTCCAGAGAAGACAAGATGAGCACTATCATAAGTATTGTATCATGCCAACAATAAAGCATCCTGAGCCCATTCATGTGTGGGGTTGCTTCTCAGCTTAGGGAGGGGTCTCACTCACAATTTTGCCTAAGAACACAGCCATGAATAAAGAATGGTACCAACCATCAAAGAACAGTTTGGTGACAACCAATGCCTTTTTTTAGCATGATGGAGCACCTTGCCATAAGGCAAAAGTGATAACAAATTGGCTCAGGAAACAAAACTTTGACATTTTGGGTCCATGGCCAGGAAACTCCCCAGACCTTAATCCCATTGAGAACTTGTGGTCGATCCTCAAGAGGCTGGTGGACAAACAAAAACCCACAAATCCTGACATACTCCAAGCATTGATCATGAAAGAATGGGCTGCCTTTAGTCAGGATGTGGCCCAGAAGTTAATTGACAGCATGCCAGGACGGATTGCAGAGGTCTTGAAAAAAGAAGGGTCAACTCTGCAAATATTAAGTCTTTGCATAAACTTTATGTAATTAACAATAAAAGCCTTCGACACTTATCGACTGCTTGTAATTATACTTCAGTGTACCATAGTAACTACTGACAAAAAGATGTAAGAACACTGAAGCAGCAAATGTTGTGGAGACCGATACTTGTGCCACGCTCAAAAACTTTGACCACCACCTTCTCCCTATTGTTATATTAAAGTCATACCAAAATGCATACAAGTTAGGCTACCCCTTTGTTGCAAGAAATAATAGGCTATTCAAATAAGCATGGTGTTGTTCTAAGTATCAAAGCAAAACTTGCTTTATTAAGATAGAAAGCCTTTGAAAAGGCAGTAGAATGGGTTAATGTTGATATGTTGTGTGAGAATAAAGCAATATATTACCTTGTAGCCTATGCAGTTCAAATCACAGTAACGTGTAGCAGCACAATAAACTATATGAATTAGGCTGTTAGACATGGCTTGAATTTGTGCTCTGGAGGGGTGAGGTGGCCATTGCCTGACAGCATAGCTAGACCATTGAGGCCAGAACTTCCAACTCTGGTTAGAGCACACTGACCATACCAGCAGGGTCCTGCTGAATGTGACACATTTTGACCATCTGTGTTGGAGAGATAGATACAGTATATGTCAGACAGGACTACCTTGACACTGTAGAAACCCCTTGTGTTAAGCCTGGTGCCTGCAATTTGAACATGGTTGTTGGTAGGAGAATTAACTCTCCTCCGCGTGTGTATGACACACTGAATACCAGTGTTGTAGTCAAAAACACCTAACCCGAGACCAAGACCAAGACCAGAGTGTATCGAGCCCGAGACAAGAACAAGACTTTTAGGGGCCGAGACCAAGACCAAGGGAGGGCGAGACCGAGTCAAGACCAAGACCAGCGCCCCACATTACATGACACAATAAAATGTAAAACATGATCAAAAGAGCTTCTCAAATTGATCTGAAAGATCCACATTCCCATTAAACACAGATATTAAAAACTGAAAGCTGAAATAAACTTAACCATCTTTATTCAATACTCCTGAGTGACTTCCATCATTTAGTACAGAATGTAAAACAATTATTCATTGTTCATCACTAAAGTCTTCTTTTTTCTCCACCTTTTATCAACAATACATAAAGTTATGTTGTTTTAAAACCAACAACAATCTTTTTTTTTTCAAAACCACATAGATAAATGTGTAAAACAAATGACAAACATTCAACATTTAAAATGCAAAAAGGCTGTGTATTGTAAGGAATACAGTAATTATATGTGAAATGTTGATGTTTAGGAACAACCATTGTAAGTAAGAGTCTTTTATAGCTTTTATGTGTAATCAAAGCAACAAAAGATATCTAATACAAAGAGGTCAGAAAGTCAGTGGCCTAACTGCATGTGATTTATAAAAGTACAAAATTGATTTAATTGGGAGCAGTTTCATCAAAAAGTAAACACAATATAAATCAATGGTATTTTGGCCATCACATTTTTCAAATAGGTAAACAAGGAAGTTAAATGATTGA
>JACXGM010025808.1:0-15159 GCA_016801145.1 Umbra pygmaea | reverse complement strand
TCTGGTTCATTAGCATGTGAAGATGAGTCTATAGCCCATATACATATATCTGGTTCATTTACATGTGAAGATGAGTCTATAGCCCATATACATCTATCTGGTTCATTAACATGTGAAGATGAGTCTATAGCCCCTATACATCTATCTGGTTCATTAACATGTGAAGATGAGTCTATAGCCCGTATACATCTATTTGGTTCATTAACATGTGAAGATGAGTCTATAGCCCAAATATATATCTATCTGGTTCATTAACATGTGAAGATGAGTCTATAGCCCATATACATCTATCTGGTTCATTAACATGTGAAGACGAGTCTATAGCCCATATATATCTATCTGGTTCATTAACATGTGAAGATGAGTCTATAGCCCATATATATCTATCTGGTTCATTAACATGTGAAGATGAGTCTATAGCCCATATACATCTATCTGGTTCATCCTTCAGGAAGCCTGTAAACAATTCACCATTTTGTAATACATGTTCATTGTTAATGCACTGCTCACTTTTAGTAATTTAAGCATATTTTCGCATGTATTTCATGATAAAGCTTTGTGAACTTTTTGAAGCAATTCAA
Source organism: Umbra pygmaea (assembly GCA_016801145.1). NCBI lineage: Eukaryota > Metazoa > Chordata > Actinopteri > Esociformes > Umbridae > Umbra > Umbra pygmaea. The sequence continues at coordinate 14,578 of JACXGM010025808.1, read as the reverse complement.
GTGTTATTAGAAGTCAAGACATTACCGTAGTTGTCTTGCATTGAAGCATTTTTTTAGTTGGATAGTGCAGACTAATTTTGCAATCATTTAGCCTATTGTTTACATTGCCAACATTGTTTATACATCAAGTCTTACTCAGTGTGGGGATATGTGTTCTCCTCAAGCGCTTAAGTGTCTTTCTATAAGCCACTCTTAGTACAACTTCACAAATCTGTGGTACTTTGACACCGGTGTTACAGTATGTTTAAAAGGGAAAAAAAACGGTTTAAGTTAAAACACAGTATAGTGACCAAAGAGTTCCAATAGCATGTGCTGTTCACCTTTTCCTCAACTGTCCATGTTTGCATGTGTGTGTGTGTGTGTGCCTTGTTGTCTCAAGCCCCCTGGAAAGGTCAGCCACACACTCCACTGTCGAGGGGATAGGTAGAGTTGTCCCCTCCACATATCACCCCAACTCACAGAATCACACACCAAATTAAAACACACACACACCAGTATTAAAGCAGACAGAAACACACACACACCCAGCCTAAGCGTGGGCGCCCCTCCTGGGCTTTATTACAGTGAACCAGCTGTCAGCACAATGACCAGAAAACAACATGCAGCACCAGAGGGACACATTATTCTCAGTGAGGATAGCCTCGCTGCTATACCTCTGACCCCTGACCTTTGTGGATCACGAGGCTGTCTGACTTTGACCCTCTGGGATTCAGCAGAGCACAACTTTCTACTTAGTTCTCATGGCTTAACTTTTCTTTTCAAGTTTACCTAGCGAATTACTAGGCTTAGACTCTAGAGTTCAGAAACATCCTCAAAATGTGATATCCAACTAGGATGAAATGTCTTTCCTCTGTTCAGGTCCCAAGATGTAATGATGTGTCATTTTGGACAAACACATGTCACAAGGAAACTCAATGGACCTGGCGTATACTTATTTTATGTTTTATTTATTTTATTATAAAAATCTTTATTGACAGGACAAGAGGAACCAGAGGCTGCGACCACAGGTAGGGGGAGACAGAGAGAAAGGGCACAGACAATGGCTGAGCCGGGACTCGAACTGCCGTTGCAAGGGTACATGATCCAGAGTTGGAAACGTATACCCCTACACCAACTCTGGCACCAACCTGGCTTATAGTACTGCCCCTAGGCTGCCCCTCCACTGCCCCTAGACTGCCTCTCCACTGCTTCTCCACTGCCCCTCCACTGCTGTCTCTGTCCACTCTCACAACATTTGCCCCAACTTCTCATCATCTCATCTATTACTAATGACTCTGATCGTCCCTTAATGCGGACTGAGTCCTATTGATGTACAGCCTCTTCTTCTATTGAATGAGCATTTAGCTGTCCTCCCTCTAGTACCATCATAGTGGATAGTACAATGCAGCATAGTGGATAGTACAATGCAGCATTCAATCTATAGACTTCTTTATGTTTGTTCAATCTATGAATATGATTTACTGTTTACATGAAGACAAGAATGGCCCACAACTGTGATTGAACAAGGGAAAGATGATTATTAAATGAGGTTACTAAATTTAACCTCATTATGATTTTATTGGGCTCTCGCTTGTACATACAGTATAAAGTACTTTCACACTTGCACGTGTGCTAATATGGCACATGAATGACTGGTTAATTTAGTCAAACTTGTATCTAAAACCAATTTCTTTCGCTTTCAATTGGACATGAATGGTGACAGGGGATGGATTGGTTGGCTATCGCTCCATTCTTAATGTTCAGGTATTGGGAATCAGCAGGAAACAACCACCAGTTGAACGTAGTCAAATTATTTACTGTTAGTTTTAGTACTGTATGTTCCACATAAGAACTACAGCTAATCGTGTTTTGTTCCCGCATTAATTCTCAAGTAATTTCTAATCACCCTAAATGGACACCCTAGAGCTGAATAGATGTGGATGCTCTGCTCTGTCTACTGATGAGGGTTCAACTGAAATGTGTTTGTAATTAAAAACAATAAACCATGCTAGATTTCAGCCGTGTAATGGTGGGGTATTATCCATGGACAAAAGAGAACCAGCTGAGCAGAGAGAGAGAGAGAGAGAGAGAGAGAGAGAGAGAGAGAGAGAGAGAAAGAGAGAGAGAGAGAGAGAGAGAGAGAGAGAGAGAGAGAGAGAGAGAGAGAGAGAGAGAGAGAGAAGAAAAAAAGGCGAGAAGACACAAAGAAAGAAAGAGTGGTGAGAAGAGAAAACGCAAGCTATTAGATAAAAAGTGACTGAGACAAAAAGAGAATACGTAGGGAAAGCAATTAATCCACAAGCACAAGACAGACAGACGGCCCTCAGACCGAGATCACATAAAACAGGAATGGCATAGCCCACATCAAGCATGGCGTGTACTTATTAATTACTCTCTCAGATCTCTGACACTGCCCTGGGAGAAGAGTTGCATCAGAGGAACGGACACTCGGCTCGCCTCAGGGTACCTTATTTGAACAGTATGATTTCACTGAGGACGACCGAATGATCATTATGCTCAATGTGAGCAGATCGGCATGGCTGCCGGAGGAGCTATCAAACTGTGATTGGGATTTTGGCTTCAGGGGTAGGGAAGAGATCAAAGTCATTGTCTTGTACCAGAGACGAAGTTGCACGGCATTCTGCCTGGTAATGTGTCCTCCCTCAAACATGTAACTTATTCCTAGGGAAGTCCACTAATGTCATCAGAAAAAAGACTACAATGTGGCAGCATTAGTTATAATGACATCCCATGTGAACGTATGTCTTTTTTATGTTCCCAAGAAATAGATTAAGCAACTTTTGTCAATCTCTTTGTAATTGTTTTCATAGTGTTTTCGATTCCTCATTTGAGTCATTAGGAACCTTCTGTCACTGGGGTATAAATACGAGGTGACACACATGCCACACTACATTAGTCATCTATCAACTTGCAGGAAAATAGCCAACTCCACTGTTAGGAAAATACAATGTTTAAATCAACTGAAGCTGTGATAAACCTGCCTATAGGACCCACACTCAGGTAAATATTATAAGATGGATCCCAGTTGAAGAATTGCAGAATCTTGTAATCTCCAAAATGACAGATAGAACCTTTATGTAAACAAGATATATACTGCTCATGTCTAACCAGAAGAAAGTAATGATCAAATGATTGCTACTCATTATCATTACACAGGTGCACCTAGAGACAGTGAAATGCCATGGTATAATGTCTCATTTTGTCGCACAAAACAGAGCCAAATATGCTTCAGGTTGTGTGCAATTGGCTCCAGCAAAGCTGTTCATTTTTTTTAACATATTCTTCCGCCAACATCATTTTAGAGAATTTGGAAGTGGGTTCAAATGGCCTCACAATCACAGGCCATGTGTAAATACACCAGCCTAGGACAGCTTACTGTACATCCTGCTTCTTCATATACATAATCGTCTGAGAACAGACAGATGGAAACTGTGAGTTGGCCACAAAATAAATGATAACAGTAAGATACAATCTCAGCAAGCATGTTTGTTGTCCACAACAGGGTCTAGACAAGACTGCAGTGCCGCTCCATAACCAACTTCAATGGGCAATTGCTCACCTTTTATGCCAACTGACATGCTGGAGAAGTAAGCCTCTCAAAGAAAACCTGTACCTATACCTGTACAGGGCTGTAGCTGAGCAAAATCATTTAGGCTGATCATATATTTATGCTCATTGTAATTTATTTGTATGCCATTTAAAAGCAGTGGATGCTCAGTTGATTATGATATGTCAGTTTAGTATTTAGAATGTATGATTTCATTGTTAGCAGTTGTTGGCTCCTGCCAACCATGTCAATCACATACAGTGTAAATTCAATGTCAATAGTACGGTAGATCTTTATCTGTCGCCATGGAGCCATCCCGTGTCAATCACATATAATTTTATTATCAATCTTAAAGAAGATCTGTACCTGTCATCACAGAGCCAACGCCATGTCAATCACATACAGTATAATTTAAATATCAATAGTACAGTAGATCTTTACTTGTCGTCATGGAGCCAAGCCTTGTCAATCACATACAGTATAATTTAAATATCAATAGTACAGTAGATCTTTACTTGTCGTCATGGAGCCAAGCCTTGTCAATCACATACAGTATAATTTAAATATTAATAGTACAGTAGATCTTTACCTGTCACCATTGAGCCATGCCATGTCAATCACATACAGTATAATTTAAATATCAATAGTACAGTAGCCATGCCAATCCAAACTGCTTCCCACATCTGTGCCTTCTGTCTAAAAGTTGACTGTGGAACATATTATTGTCAATACAGGCAGTATAGGAAATTGACAATTTCTGGAGAGAAAAGTTTACTGTTTTACTGGCATTTCAAAAGCTCACTCATCAGGCTTGTCAAATCAACAAGCGTTGGCGAGATTAGCCACTGCTGACTTTTGAGTCCTTTACACTGAGTGGTTCAGACTGAAGCTTCCGGAAACAGCTGCTCACTTCAGCAAACAGGCCACCCACCTCCTGCAGTGTTGGTCATTGTGACATTACATCCCAGAATTATATTGGAATTTACACGCACAGTCACATACAGTAAAACACCCAAATGCTTTTTTAATGATCATCATTCACCCCTGGATCTGACATTATTGTATGTGTGTGCGCATGTGTGTGCGCATGTGTGTGTGTGTTTAGCAGACTGGCCACATTGGTGATTGGCCTTGGACCTCCATCCCAGCTGATTGGATTGGTTCTCCCCCGCTGGCTGCTGGCTGAATGCCCAGACTACTGTATCCAGTCTGCAGTAATAGGACCATGGCTAGCCTCCATCACTCACATCACTCAAAGGTCAGAGGTTATTTGCTGTTGTTGGGATAAGGCCATTGTTATACTGTGGTAGTCTGATATCGTCTCCTGGTTGGGTCATACTTGTTCATTTGAGCTTGGTTTTTTTCAAATACTGTTTGGTGTATGTGTTTCTGTATTAATTCAAAACTGTGTAAGGGTATGCCTGAATACGCGTGTTCCTCTGTGTGTTTGTATGTGTGTGTGGGTGTTTGGGCACGCGGTCATATACTCTCTCATTACGAGCCTTAAGTTCATCATTATGGACAGAATGAACTTGTTCATCTCAGCTTTTAGAGAGATTAAAAAAGCAACATAATTTACATGACAATGGGAGCGTTATGCATTTGTCACAGCTCCAAATGGACATGAAAACAAATTCTCTGGTGGAGTGGCGATCCCATCATGGTGATCAGGGGAGAAATGCTCCTGAAGCCTTTTGCTGATGCCTATCAACCCATCAAGAAGACGGGGACACTCGGTTAATGGACCATCAACCACCATGTTTGTGTGAATGCATGAGGTATGTGTGAGTGATGTGTGTAAGACCAAAATGTTTTGCTGTTGCCTAAACAATGTTTAGGGTTAGACATATTTCTTTTATTTTTTATTCACATTTCTTAAATATCAGCATTTCTTACTTACACATGTGCTACATTATAATAGTTAAATTTAATTTAATTCATATAATAAATTTCCTTCAAACGCAAATAGTTTTGCCTTGGTTTAGTAGTTGAATGCATTGTGTGGTTATGGTCTAATTTGTGTTAGTAAATCCCTTCAGGAATAATACAATAGAATGTCTGTCTGCTGGTGACTGGAGACGGTGAAACAAACGTAGGAGTCTGTCCACCAGTGAGTCGAAGGCAGTTCTTTTAGGCATGAAAAGGCAGTATTCTTCAGCTGTCTCCGGCCTGAATCCTGTGTGTCGAGTACGCTTAGCTGTGCTGAAACACCCTCATCTCTCAGGGAGCAGATGGACATGCTTTAGTGGCAGGTGTGTGTGTGTGCGTGTGGTTGTGTCCTCTAAAATATATTCAGGCCTGGCATGACAGTGCATCCTGGCTGGTCTTGGAACAGTTCCCCACCCTCTTGCTCCATCTCTCGCTTTTTTTCTCCCTCTCCTACATGAAAGAGACATCTGTCTCAAAGAGGCAGTGCAGGGAGAAATGCTTTCCCCACACCTTGGAAGAGCTGTCAGAAGCCTCTCCAACATCTCAGTTCATTGCCTATACTTCTATTGTATGGACAGTCCTGTCTGTGATAGGCAGATTTAAAGAGAGCAGAGAGGAAGAAACAGGGGGCACGACCCTTAGTATGCTGGTAAGACGAACGGTGAGAGCCTGGGTGTAGGATGACGGGAAATGTAAAAAGAGATGAAATAGGGAGGAAATTGGGGAGACGTGTGAGAGAGGTGGAAAAGACTAAAAGTTAGAAGAAAGTAAAAAGTAGAATCAACGGGACTGGGCTAATTAATGAATAGGACAAAGTTAGACCAGTGATCACAGAGCTAGGTTGAGAACCGTGTTGACCTTATTGATGGACTACTCCAGCAAAGTTCCTTAGAAATACATAGAATTTTCCCATCAAACGTCAACATGGTACTGTAATATTGTTGCCATTAATATGTGAAGTGAAGACCGTGAATAAATTATGTTGAGTTGTGGGCGGACAACGTGGGTGACGCTTCACATTCTCCACACTGCCGGTCCACTGATCTGGAATTGTTCTAAGTGCTGTCATTAGTGCTGCAGGGGTCCACAGAGGGTGGATTTGCACAACTTTGTATTTGGATAACTGCACAAGTTGAACTACTGGTTTGAAGCAGCTAAAGTTAGCTGGAGAGTGTTAGCTGAGGATAGAAGAGGAGTTTTAGTGTAAAATATTTCCAGTCTAGTTTCTCAAGCAAGTGTTTAACAGAAAAGTGGCAGGGTGTTTATGTTACTTGATTTACAGTTTCTCCTATCCCACAGAACACTGACTCACTAGTATGTAGCCCTGAGGTAAACCAACAGTTACGCTTCAGCAATGTTGTGAGTTCTCTACAAGTGAGTGTCATGTTCAGCCTATAATGTTAAAGACATAGTTACAGAATTCACTCCATGTTGAGTCAACACATTGCTCTTTATAAAAAACATTACATTGTCTATGTTCAGATGTTGGAAGTGCTGAAATGCAATTTGTCACTACAGGTGTTTTCACTTAGGTCCACCTGCTAATCCAGAGGAAAGGAAGATCTAAGAGGAGCTCTGATATGAATGCATGTGGGTTTGTTAGCATGTTTTGCATGTCTCTGTGTGCGGTTTAGTCCACAAGGAAAGCAAACAGATGTTTTCCGAGCACAGCTGCACAACCTGGAGTCAGGTTGTCCCTGAGAGCACAGAGCAGTGCACCTTGGGATTGCTACGGGATTTCAAGCTTTCCTCCTTTTTTTTTTTTTTGGGTGGACTTCTTTCCGTTTTTGGGGTGGACGGCTCTCCTTGTCCTGTCAGCAACACCTTTTTCCTCCAAGCAGGTTTCACCAAGCCGTCTGATTTATATTACGCTGCATTTTCAACATGGAAGCCTCTTTCAACACAGATTTTGGTACAGATATATACAGAGAGGGTTCTTACACATTCTCCAACTCTTCACCCATGTTTGAGTTCACAGGTGCCGACCTGCACACAAGGAGTCTCTTGATAGCAATGTAACAAGGAAGTTGTGACCGACTCGACTACTGTACATTTATTTTATTTTTTTGCTGTGACTAGAATTCGAACCATGGCCACTGTGATGCTATATTTGTTTTTTACATATTAATACAAAACCATGATGTACATTTTATCAGTTTGTAGCAGTAGCTACACTTCGTGATCTCCAAAGAAAGAATTGGTACAAAGACATTACAAGATAGCCTGGCAAGCGAGACCCACATCAAGGTGGTGGGTCTGGGAACTCACAATTGGCAGTGCTCAATACGAGGGGCGGGATAAACGGTTGTCTTTCAAATTCCCTATGCACGCAATACGATAGCGCTACAATGAACCAGAGCAACGAAGTGTCTGGTCGGCAAAACTTCCGAACACATCTTCCTTTGTGAGAATGTCTTCAGTGCCGTTCTTTGTTTTTTACTCAAAGAAAAGATTAACTCCAAGTCTACCGGAGTCGCAGCCAAAGCCGATTCGATAGACCGCTGTTCGCCAGCAGCAGCAAACCATTTCTTTGTTTTCCTGTAATTACGTTAAGCCTGCCCACCGACTTTATACACGTTGTGATTGGCCTGACCAGAATTCTGTTTTTCTAGCTCGCAAGTCAACGGACAGTTCCTAGACTGACCCTAGCTGCAAATTATATTTGCTGCCGCTAGGGTGCGTCTAGATTTCTAGGCCTATTACAAGACACATTAAAAGAAAATAGTAGCTATTGAACTGTGCATCAATGCATTAACTTAGAATTATACAACCCCTGTTGCAGAAGCTGACCAAATGTCTCTCTGTGCTTCCCTGAAAGCTCCCCTATGTATATAAAAATGTATTTGTTTACGTATACACATAAAAAAGTACATCTCACCAGAAAATTTATAAATAACACAATCTTTCAGTTACCCAAAATACATTGTTGCATTAAATTAACAGGGTCCCTTAAAGGTACAATATGTAGTTTTCCAAAACAATAACAGAAGATGTACTTTGCATTAAAAAAGCAAACATCACTATACCTATATTTCTTAGTTGTGTACTTACATTATCCTAAATGTTTCCACCAACACGGGACGTTTCATTTTGTCTTCCGTCAATAGCGTCATATAACCTTTGACTGCGCTAGTTGCTCTAAGTTCCAAACATTACGTGAATAAAGTTATAATATTTTAACAATGCATTACTTTGTCAGTGAACATTTTTTTCTGCCGTAGATGCTAGATTGGAAGGTTGTCATTGACGACGATAACAAAACCCATGATCCCATGCTACTTCCCGACGTCATCCAAGTGCATCTTTTCCTATCGTTTTGATTGAAAGCCCCCTGGCGGCCAAAAACTACATATTGTATGTTTAATACAGACATGGAAAAAACCTATGGAATTTTGTTTTGCTGCTGGTGTGGTAGTGTTTTGTCAAATTATTGAAGATATTTTATATATGTATTCATATACAGCTCTGGAAAAAAATAAGAAACCACTGAATATTCTTCTTAAATTTACCACAATTGGAAACCTCTGGAAAGTGATCAAGACATCAATTTGAAGGACTGGTGGAGAGCATGACAAGATGAATGAAAGACAATTATTATTATTATAGAATTATTATTTTTCCACCAAATTTTGATTTATGAACTCTTCCTATGTAAGTTAACATATTAGTATTGAACTCTTTTAGAGCTGCAGATCCATGACTTTCATATATCATTCTCTATGTAACTTGTTTTTTCTAGGCGGAATTGAAATTTCCATAAATTTATTCTGTGTTCTACATTTATGTACTCTGACACACTAGTACCCACATTAATACTTTCACTTCAGGATAAATCTCACACGTTTCCTTCATTTTGATATCAAGAGTATGTTTATAGCCCTTGTACTTTTGGAGATATACTCCATTAGATGTGGGCATGTTTTATTTCTTTCAACACTAGAAAAATGGCTAGTGATGAAGAGGTTGATTTGATTATAAACCATTATTCGAGGTCTGACCACACTACATATTCCAGCATTTCTTTGTTAGTTGTTATTTTGACCAATTGTTATTTTCTGCAAACTAATACACTGAATGACAATATTTTTATTTGAAATTTGGTAGAAATGTTGTCAGTAGTTTATGGAAAAAAAATCTTCATTTTACCCAAACACGTGCCTACTGTACAATCAATAGTACAACCAAAGACTCATGGTTGCTACCTTCTGGACGAGATGGGATGGTGGCACCACCTCCACTGAGTCCAGCTCCAGGTTTTGTGTACTTCAGTACCCAATAGATGTTTAGGTTCTTCAGGTTCTTCAGTCCTTCAGTCTCATATTTTCCTCATCACCATAGTATTTAAGCCCCTGTGTTTGTATGATTAACTGTTGGACATTTTTTGATTCTTGTTGCATGTGGGTTGGTTCAACATTTTTGATTGCGTAACTATTTTTTGACTCCTTGAATTCCCATTTATTTAAGATTTTTTTAATAAACCTTCTACACCGTACAGAGAAACAGAAGATTTTGCAGTGGGCTCTTCATTTTTTCAAGAGCTGGATATTGTAACGTACTGGCTTACAGGCAGGTGATAAACAACACAAGATGTAATTCCAATACCATTTATAAAAGGCTTTCAATATTTATTAATAATAACAAAAGTAAAAGCAAGGGATACCAAACAAAGAGAAGCGCCTAAACTGGAAAACTACAGAACAAAATAAACGCAGGGCGTCCAACTTTAACAGTGCAGATCACAGAAGAAAAATTAATTACAGAAACAAAATCCACAAGGCATTAGGCTTGCTTTCTACTCTAATTACTCACAAAATACTTCTTGGCAGATACTTATAGGTCCAGAATACATTCAGTAACAGGCAGGAATATTGCAGACGTACGTCAACACTTTCAATGATCCAGCAATGAACTAAAGTGACACTCCATTCAAAAGATGGTATCATCATGAAATGTTCATGTTTTTGAGAAATTGCTTCATTCACAAAGGTGACAGTAAATTGATTAATATATATTTTTAAGACATTACCAATGTTGAAAATGTATGAATGTTACAAATGGCTAACGTACACTCACCTAAAGGATTATTAGGAACACCATACTAATACTGTGTTTAACCCCCTTTTGCCTTCAGAACTGCCTTAATTCTACGTGGCATTGATACAACAAGGTGCTAAAAGCATTCTTTAGGAATGTTGGCCCATATTGATATGATAGCATCTTTCAGTTGATGGAGATTTGTGGGATGCACATCCAGGGCATGAAGCTCCCATTCCACCACATCCCAAAGGTGCTCTATTGGGTTGAGATCTGGTGAATGTGGGGGGCATTTTAGTACAGTGAACTCATTGTCATGTTCAAGAAACCAATTTGAAATGATTCAAGCTTTGTGACATGGTGCATTATCCTGCTGGAAGTAGCCGTCAGAGGATGGGTACATGGTGGTCATAAAGGGATGGACATGGTCAGAAACAATGCTCAGGTAGGCCGTGGCATTTAACAGAAATCGAGACTCATCAGACCAGGTAACATTTTTCCAGTCTTCAACTGTCCAATTTTGGTGAGCTCTTGCAAATTGTAGCCTCTTTTTCCTATTTGTAGCGGAGATGAGTGGTACCCGGTGGGGTCTTCTGCTGTTGTAGCCCATCCGCCTCAAGGTTGTGCGTGTTGTGGCTTCACAAATGCTTTGCTGCATACCTCGGTTGTAACAAGTGGTTATTTCAGTCAAAGTTGCCCTTCTATCAGCTTGAAGCAGTTGGCCCATTCCCCTCTGACCTCTAGCATCAACAAGGCATTTTTGCCCACAGGACTGCCGCATACTGGATGTTTTTCCCTTTTCACACCATTCTTTGTAAACCCTAGAAATGGTTGTGCATGAAAATCCCAGTAACTGAGCAGATTGTTAAATACTTAGACCGGCGCGTCTGGCACCAACAACCATGCCACACTCAAAATTGCTTAAATCATCTTTCTTTCCCATTCTAACATTCAGTTTGGAGTTCAGGAGATTGGCTTTAACCAGGACCACACCCCTAAATGCATTGAAACAACTGCCATGTTATTGGTTGAGTAAATAATTGCATTAAGGAGAAATTGAACGGGTTTTCCTAATAATCCTTTAGGTGAGTGTATAATTAATTAACTCGGGATTCATTGTCCTAATAATAAACATGTTTATTTAGTAATTAATCATGTTTGACTATAACTTCTGATTAATTGAATGCTACCTTGGTGAATAAAGTGTTAATTTCTATCAAATACATTAACATTTCTGGGTGATTTGAAACTATTGACTGCTAGTGTATACTGTATTTATACACAGATCAGCAATAACATTATGACCACCTGACTAATATTATGTTGGCCCCCCTTTTGCCCAAAAAAAAAGAGCCGACTGATATGCAACAAACTGTGATGCACTCTGAGTTCTGACACGGTTCTATCAGAACCAACTTTTTTAGCAATTCGAGCAACAGTAGCTTGCCTGTTGGATCGGAACACACAGGACATTTTTCCTGCTTCTTTATTTTGTCCTCAAAATTGATGTGTTAGAAGCAGGTTAAATGGGCAAGTGTAAAGATTTGAGACAACTTTGACAAAGGCCAAATTGTGATGACAAGACGACTGGGTCAGAGCATCTCCAAAACTGCAGCTCTTGTGGGGTGTTCCTGGTCTGCAGTGGTTAGTACCTATCAAAAGTGGTCCAGAAGGAAAAACAGTGAACAGCAAAAGGATCATGGGCAGCCAAGGCTCATTGATGCACGTGGGGAGCGAAGGCTGGCCTGTGTGGTCAGACCCAACAGATGAGCTACTGTAGCTTAAATGTTTGAGAAATGTAATGCTGGTTCTGATAAATATGATCTAAGGTCACCCTGTGCCTTCAGACTAACTCCAATCTTATTTTTGGAATGCTGTCTCACAGGTCCTGAATGGTGTCTACTAGTGGAATATTGCACCATTCTTCAAGAATTTGAGGGTTGAAGGAGGTGCACATTGACTTTGCAGACTGTGCTACAGAACTTTCCATAAAGGCTCAATGATATCTGGTGATTCAGGAGGCATTTGAAGGCATATGACATCATCATGATTTTGTTTAGCAGTGTGTATCAGATGGCTGCACAAACCACTACAGATCCTCCACCATGTTCAACAGTTTACAGCACACATTGTAGGCTGAAGGCAACCCGTTCATCGTACTGTAGGAAATAGTGAGGAAGATCAGACCATATTCCTCTTTATCATGGCTTAGGGGGCCGGCTTTTGTGCTCCTCAAACTAAGTTGTGTGTTTGTGCGTTGGTCTTGGAAATAAGAACTTTCCAAAATGGAAGCCCTAAAATAAATTCGAGCTTTGTAAAGTGTTAGTCTTCTAATTGTGACCACTGTTCCTCTTTCCTGATGCAATGTGTACATTCAGCATATGCTGTCATCTGTTTGACATATGCTGTCATCTGTTGTCCTTGGCAAAAATAATTGTGCAGTTTTTGTGACATGCAAATTGGGCACAAACTATTTGGCCTCTCTAGAGCTATGTGTTTTGCCTCATGTTGCTTTGAAAACTAATTTCAAAGTGCTAATTGTCAGACATCATTTATAGCTGACACATATGTACTGCTAATTGACAATCAACCTAATATGAACTTTGCAGCTGAGTTTGTAGTTTTTAGTAAAATACCAATGCTTTTCCATATGGTGTTTCCCTTATTTTTCCCTATATATACAAACGTAAATATACCGCATCTCTCTCTCTCTCTGTCTCTCTCTCTCTCTTTGCTGCAGTCTTCCTTCAGACACACCACCCCCACATGACACAATCCACTACATTGCAGATCTCTCCTAATCCGGGTTCATGACAGCATGTCATTCCTGAAGATGAAGTGGCCAATCACGTCCGTCCAGCAAATGAGTCTCCCTGGGCCTGATACTGTCTGCTTTGATGAATATTCATGATCTGAGACGCATCAACGCGGGTGGGTGAATAACAAATGTTTATGCCTGCAAAGAGTCACAGTTGGGGGGGGAGTCTGTCTGTGTGTTTCCAGTCTCCAGTCTCTCCAAGCAGAGGGAAGACAGGTCATAAGGTCTGCATTGCCGTGGGGACCGTGGTGACACATAGATGAGGCAGAGAGACGCAGAGCTCTGAGGTCGAAGGTCGCAGTGGTGAGATGAGATGTAAACACAGTGCGGAGAATCAGCCTGTGGGTGGCGGAGTGGTGGCTGTCAATCCTCCTAAGGCTAACCCAGTACCACACTACTGCAGGGGAAGACAGTTAGAGAGTGAAGAAAGGAGATAGAGGAAGGAAGGGTAGTAAGACAGAGTGACAAAAGCTAGTTGAGGAGTTAAGGAAAGACGGGAGAAACCAGGGGAAGATCAATGAAGGAAGAAAACAGACCTGAGCTTCACACGGAGAGGTTTATGTGGAGATATGTGAACACTGTGGAAAACATAAAGCAACCCAGTGTCGTGATGCGCATACTGTAGGCAAACTGCAAAAAACTAAAAAGCAAGACAGTGGGGTTTATTTCAGATTACTGGAAATGTAAAAGGAGAGAGGTATGAGAACGAGCTACCAGTCAGAAATATGGAACTGCATTTTACATTTCTATTTGTGGAAAGGGGTTGGGTATGCAGGATTTCGATTTAATCAACCTGGGATTAACCACCATTGTGGACCCTGGTCCACCACTGTACTGACCATCTAAGTAATTATTCACTTCAAAGATCCTCTCAATTGTAGTTAAATCTAGTAACAGTTTAAAGGTTTTTTACTCGTTACCTAAAGCTCAACGCTTCATGTGCCTTGTAAATCCTGATACCGTTTTAATTACTCAGAACATGGTGCATACTTGGACACCACACATGTAGCAGCAGATGAAAAATAGACTGATGTTAGATAACCTTCAGGACCTGACAACGTTAACCTCCAGATTTCTGTAGAAATGGAAAGAGGGATTCAGATGCATTTGGATGTTAACAAGGAGACACTTCACTGGATTGGTTAAACAGTAGATAACCTCTCCAATCAGAAATGTGTGGTAGGGCAGTGCATGGTGTTTGAATGCATTGGGACACAGTGGGACCAAACTGCAGCTCCACTCCCCCCCCC